>CABHPH010039859.1:0-22725 GCA_902168325.1 Peromyscus nudipes | reverse complement strand
TCTATCTATCTATCTATCTATCTATCTATCTATCTATCTATCTATCTATCAATCATCTATCATCACCTATCACTAAGCCTGTCTGTCTGGACCTTTAGAAATACAGAGTAGGAAAAAAAATATCCCCGAGTTCAGTATTAACCAGGAGCTACAGGCAAAGAACAGTCCATGTAGAGGTTGTAGATGTGTGTAAGTCTGTGTGGTCAGTGTGAAAATAACCTCAAGTACGACAGGAACACAGTAACACTGTCAAGGGCACAGTACCAGGTATGTAGAAAGCTCCTTTGCTTTCTTAGGGTGAGTGAATGAAAATGAATCAGCAGAAAGTTATCATGACATTTTTGTTTTCAAAATTCTCATAAAAAAGGAGCTGATTGAGAAATATTAAAAAATTCCCTTTGGAAACTAAATCAGAATTGAGCAAGTATTTTAAACATATAGAAGTATCTAAGTAGATTTGAAAGCTCACCCTCTTATTTACACCATGTTTCTTGTTTTTGTTTGCTTGTTTTTTCTTAAAGAGAGTGAGAAAAGAACATAAATTTGGGTTGTTAGGAAGGTAGGGAAGATATGGGAGGAATTGGAAAAGGGGAAAACATTACTCTACAATGTGTTTTTAAAAAGAGAATCTAAATGTAAAATTTATCTAATTTTTTATAATATGAGTTATGAATTGTGGGACGTGGCAAATGATGATTCTGTATACTCCCCATGCCCACCACTTTCATCTGTGTTCTGAGGCAAAAGGGCAGAGGGAATACTGTTCCTAACTTCATTCATTTAACATATATTTATGATAGCTATGGTGCCAGATTGTTCCTAAGAGAGAGGATGGGGATCATATTTTCTCAGCTGTATATTTCTCCTGTTCCTTTAAATGCCCTATCAGTAGGTGCTCTTGATTAACTTTTAAAGATTTATTAGCTGCATATTGGATTCTTAAGGACTTTCAGAGAATCAGGGTCACCCTCACTTTCCTTTTATTCAGGGCATATAGAGGTGATCTGCATTATTTGTAGATTCTGCTTTTAAAACTGATTCTACTTGATGAAATGCATTTGTCAACTCTTGAAGTCAACCCTAGTGCTGGTGTCCACTCCCAGCCCTTCAAATGCTTATTCTTTCTAGGACACTTCTAGGGCTGCCATAAGGCAATTTAATGAGTATTTGGGTTTCCTTGGTATTTAGATAACTCTAGCTTCATGTTTTTTTCTTAATGGGATTATCTTCTTTGATATCAAGTATCCTTTGAAAACAACCTGGGAGTCTTTGAAAATACATTTACACTCATAAACTTATAAACTAGACACACCAGCCATCCTTTGCTTTAAAATAGTTTTTACACAATTACTTCTTCCTCCTCTAAAGCTTCAGACTGATGAGATATGTTTGAAATTATTTTAGAAACACTGAGAGATACAGTCCTATGAAAAACTCAATCATATTACACAAACAACCCAAGCCTCAATTGAAGTGAAAATTGGAAAATAGATATTATAGTTACCTGGAAGTGGCAATTATTCTTCTGCATAGATGTAATCAAGTTTTTTAAAAATGAAATTATTAGAAGTTTTAGAAATTACTATGGTTTGGGATATGTCCCTGGAAGTTTGGGATAGGTTCCTGTGTCCCCAGGGTGGCACTTTGAGAACTTTTAGGAAGTAGATTCTGGTGGGCGGGTCCTGAACCATCTGCGCTATGCCTCTGAAGGACATTTGGTGTCTCAGCTCACAAAACGGTTGCCTTTGCCTCTTGGCTGTTGAGGCAAGTAGTGGGAGCCTACTATGTTCCCGTCCATGACATGCTGCCTCACTCATAGCCAAATGTCATGATCACTGGCTGGAACCATCAGAGACATGAATTAAAACAAACTTTTTCATACAAGTTATTTTAGCTACCCAGTTATGGTAGCAAGAACCTAATGCACAAATCATACAATATGCATCCTGCAATTGAAGAAATGACAAGCATAAAAAAAATCACCATCTCGTTTAACCTTAAAACAGACCTATAATATAGTTGCAGCATTTTCTTCCCCTTCCAAACTAGACCAGGGGGCTGCAGAGATGGCTCAGTAAAGACCACGCACTGCATTTGCAAAGGACCTGAGTTCAATTCCTAGCGACCTTGTTGGGGACTCACAAACACCTATACTCCATGTCCTGGAGGATCTGGTCCAATGTCTCTGGATACACATGCACATACCTACCACCAGGCAGATGCACACACACGTAATTGAAATACTATCTTTAAAATTTACTAGGAAAAGAGTCAAATCACTCAAAGAGGTAAAATTCCTGTCTTAAGGTCAGGAAACCTGATGTGTGGTCAGACTGATTTTCTAATGGCCTAATGTGCAAACTCATAATCGCTCTGCTTCTTCAGCTGTATTGAGGAGAGGGGTTGGTGATATTTTCTCCGCAGAAGCTCTCATTTTGTCATTTTATACAAATGTGTTATTGTTCATATGTGTGTAAAAATTATACTGTTTCTTTAATAACTGGGCAAATTGCTTTTGTGTTCTCTTATTTTTTTTCTTAACTTTAACAGACAACAAATTAAATATATTGTTGGCACACATCTGGGATAATTTTGGACCTACTAGTCATTTACCATAGGTAGAAGACATGTATCAAACTCACAGAAATTTCTATTTTTTAGATCCTCAAAAGACAGAAATAAACCTGTCTCCCTAGGAAGCAAACTTAACACTAGTAAAAATGGAGACTATCAAAAGCCTTGGAGTTTGGTGTTATAAATGACCTTTCTTTTCCTGTCCCTCACACCTGTTACCTGTGTTTGTAAGAAACACTTGATCTACAGTGTTGAGGATTAACACTTGGTGAGGCACACACTATTTTCATAAAATCTGCTATAGGTTGGTGAAGAGAAATGAGGCTTTCATCATTCGTTATACTAGAGTAATATTTTGACTACCTTATTGGCCCCAGGCATTGTTACCTAGACATTAAAAATAACTTCACAATGTTACTCAGCATGTTATTGTGGAATTTGACAGGTCAATACCAGCTATACTTTGTAAAGAAATGTTTATGCTATTAGAAATAATTAATATTAATGTGTCATGTTATTTATAAATTATTATACAAATTATTTATATCTATCCCCTATACACTCTCCCCTCTCGCCTCTTCTCTCCTCTCCCTTCCCCTGCCCCCTATAGGATATAGCCCTGACTATCATAGTGGAGAGTACGGTAGCAGGCAGGCATGGTACTGGAGCTGAGAACTTACATCCTATCTACAAGTTGGAATCAGACAATGAGATTGGGCCTGGCATGAGCTTTTGAAACTTCAAAGCTAACCCCCAAGTGACACACCTCCTCCAACAAGCACATACCTTTTAATACACCCCAAACAATTCCACCAACTGAGAACCAAACATTCAAATAGATGAGCTTATGGGACCATTCTCATTTAAACTACCACATATAAACAAAACTATCTGTTTTTGGGCATGAGAATAATTCCAAATTTTTATTACTATTCAAGTTTAGAAAGCCTTAATTTTTCTTTTATATTTTTGTCTATCTTCTTCACAAAAATGAAACTAAGTTATTGTCATGGAACATTTCATCAAAGCATTACTTTAGGAAACTCCTAATATACATCAGAAACTGTGTTGTCTTCTAGATCAGTGTTGGTGATTATTACAAAATAAGTAAAAGATATAATTTATTACCTTAGTCTTATAGCTATTGTCTCACACATGCCAGATTGCTCTTTAGAGACTGAACACATTGAAAAACCATCAATCTTTCTAATTTCCTTCAACTTTACTAATATTTGCTTTAAAATTTTATTTTTTTGCTAGTTTAATAGCTATATAAATTCTCATTAAAATAGTTTAATTTGAATTTCTGTAGCTTCAAGTTAATATATGTATCTTCAAAATAAATTTACCTTTTATTTTATATTATTGGATAATTGGCAGATTATGTTACCTTTTATCAAATATATATTTTAGTTTTTCTTATACTACTATTTTGCATTTGAAATAGCTAATAATCAGACTGCTGTAGTTTAGATGTTAAAGAAAGATCTCATGTTTTAAAAGCATGGTCCTTGGATTGTTGCTCTTGTGGGGTGGTAAAAAGTTTAAAATGGTGCCTCCTGTGGGTTCTCCAAGTCAGTGGAGGTTTACCTTTGTAGGAAGTCTTGGGACTCTATTCCTTCCCTCTCCTTTTGTATCCTGGTCAATGGGTGAATTGTATTGGTCTATTGTTTGGTCCCACCGTGAAATTCTGTGTTGCCATAGAAGAAAATCTATGAGACCAACTGATCACGGACTGAGACCTCTAAAACTGTGAGACAAAATAAACCTCTGTATTTGTAAGTTGAATCTCCCAGTTTAGTTATAGTATTAGAAAGCCAGCACGTGAAGTAGATGCACGCTGTTCGATAATGCTAACACATGTTTTTACTAGAACAGAGCATAGAGTAGAGCAAGTTAAAACCGACTGAGATAACCATCTTCAGTTGCTGAAGTGACTGCACAAACCACATGAGACCAAGTGGCCTTTTCACTTATCCATAAACATTTAACACTAATTTTATGACAAACATAGCTAATACTGAAAGAATGTAATGGGATAATTAATAAGTCCTTTAGGAAATGAAGCTAATCTAAACATTTATCTGCTTAAACAAATCCCTCCAAACAAAAGTGACCCTTGCCAAATCATCACCGAGTAGGTCTCCTCTTCTGGAGTTCACAGAGACATTTGGAACACCTTAGTCTGAAATGACTTAAACAGGTTTCTGCTCCATTGAGAGCAACGTTGTAGCCACGGGCACTCATCTAACCACCAAGCGGTTTGAAGTGTTGGTTCCACACAGACTGTTCAGCTGGCCATGCAGGTTTGCCTGGGCTGCTTCTGCCTGAGTTGGTGGCTTTTCTTCCCAGAGAGTGCAAAGCTTCCTGGTTTCATTCTCATAGGACCCAGGGCATCCTCTCCATATGTTTGCTTCCACTCTGGTTTGCATTGCAGTCAAAGGGAAAGGCTGAACACTGTAATCCTTTGGATGAGCAAAACGTTACATGAAGATGAAAAACCTCAGCAACAAACAGGAGACCTCACACAACCTGGTTCAAAATAGAAAGTCACCTTTGCCTTAATTTTAGAAATGGTTGTAATCTGTAGTGGTTGAGCAGATCACCGTAGGACTGTTTCTTTCCTGTGCCCCGTCTACTTTTCCCGCTCTTCCTCTTCTAACCTCTCTTTTCCCCTGTTTTGAAATAACTTCCTCTAAGTCATATATTCCATCTTTCAGGGAATCTCTGAAGACTCATGAGTTTCTAAAGAAAGGCTCCTTCCTACTCAATACTCAGTACAACTGAGGCTTCAGGAAGTTCCTGAAACTGACCAGATGTACTAGGTCCTACTTCCCCAAGCTTATATAAGCAATAAAGACTCCCCACAGATACTCAGACCAGCCAAGTAGCTGCCTAGAAAAGTCTCAGACCAACTGAGCTGCCATGAAGAGTCACTTCCTGACCTGGTGAGGTTCCTGAAAGTTGTACAGTGAGTTCTATGGCTCCATCTTTTGTGAGCTAGGGTGAGGTTTTGATGAAGCATCTGTCTTTGAGTCATTCCTATTCCTGTTAGTAACCCCTCACCCATGTTCTTGTAAGAGTTAGGGTCCTGGAGAAGTCCCACAAAAGACCACAATCCACATATGCAACCAGTAAGAGTGTTTATTATACCAGCATGCTGGGGCCATTCATCCTACACAAAGTTAAAATGGTGATGACCCTGAGAGAAGCTCATAAGTTCCCTTTAAACATAGCTAAGGGGAGTTCCTAGGGCAGTTAGATCATCTCAGATATTATTGGTTTAAGCAAGTGACAATCATATTAATATGTTCTAATTGGCTAGGGCTAGTCAGGGGCTGGTTAAGGCTATAGTTTTTCCATTTTTTGGCAAGCCTGGATGAGTCCTAAGCTCTGTCCTTATTTGATCATTACCTTGCACTGCTGTGGAGGCTGGCCTAGGACATGCTGACTGTGGGCGCTGGCTCAGGGGCCCAGGCTTGGTCCATGCTCTCTCCTGTCCCTGCTGGCAGGGGCCTTGAAGATTGATTGTTCTTTGTTTGTGGCTTCCTCAGAAACTGCCTACTCAGTTCCAGGAGGCAGGGACTGAGGCCTGGTTCTTAACTGAGTCATTAGGACAGGCCCTCTCAGTAAGTAGCCCCAAAACTCATGGTTTCACCAAAATGGACTTGGGTTGGGTGGTCTCCTTGTTTTGGTTTGTTGTTTGTTTCTCATCTGGGATCAGTAGACATTGTTCATATCTCTCTGAGAACAATGCTACACCTTCCTTCCTTCCTTCCTTCCTCCCTCCCTCCCTTCCTTCCTTCCTTCCTTTTACCTCCCCTGGTTTTGTTTTTTGTTTTTTGTTTTTTGCCAGTTATGTGATGGTACCAAGACTGACAAAATCTTGAGAAAGAAGTTTTAAAGTGGAAACGTGTGGTTTTTATTGACATTTGATCATTGTTTGAGCAAACACAGAGTCCAATGGCATACTTACTTGCCAAAAGAACTCTCATAGGCATACAGAAGTCAAAGAAGAGCAAAACGAAGAGTGTCAGACGACAACACTGTCTGGGCTGTCGACACAGAAGGCACACTGGAGTGCATGGAAAAACAGACTTTTCAGAGCGTTGTGGGTACGCGGTGATGACCTTTTTTCCTCCAGATGCCTAGAAGCTTTAGAGAGACAAGCAGACCCTTTGTCCTGCTACAGTCATTGTTTCAGAAGCATCTACTCGGCTATGACTGCTGGGCCCACACTCTGCGTGCACTTCCAAGGAGTATAAACACACGCACCTACAATAATCAAGCTGGAGAGAACAAGTCAGGAATCTGTAGAATAATGGAGAAAGATTCTACAGCTGTTCCCAAGGAGCATGGGTGACGGACAAGGCTTCTCTGGGGAGATTTCTAAGGACAAACTTTAGGCAGAGAGACTGTATCAGGCACCAGACTTTGTAGCGCATCTGTGGGGACCTGAGAGAAGAAGCATTACTTGATGCCTGTTCAGAAGGCTCTTCAATCCTGTGGCTAATGCGTCAATGTTTCCATTTGCTGCACTGTTCCCTGGAGACTTTCGTGGCTTCCAGGATGCTTACGTGGATTCTGATTTATGCCTTTAGGATAGCCAAGTATCCCTAGAACGTGCTTCATTGAATGCTTCTTAATTACATAATTGATCTGCTTCCCTGTCAATATCTTTTTTTTTTTTTTTTTGGAGGGCAAAGAAAAAGAAAAAGAAGTTAATTTGTCAAGACTTATTTCAGGATTTTCAGAATATATAGAAAACAAAATGTAGCCCCCAAACCCATTATAATTTTTTTAATGTATCCAATATTTGTGACTCCCATAAAGAGAAAACTTTTTTCTAGGCCTAGCTATCAGGAGAAAATGATACAGCCTATATTTGACTATTGGATAAAAGTCCAGCTCACAGAGCACAGTAAAGCAATGTAATAAATCAGGGAAGGTTTTAGAGCTTTTGTTTGCAATGAAGAGTGAATACGAATAGGCTTAAACAAGGCTCTTCCCTGCTAGACTTTTAAAAAATGAATAATAGGACTTCTTTCTCGTTCTCATGAACACAAATTATTCAAAAACATCAAATGAGAAGGAAAGTAAGATGCATTTTGATTTGTAGCGTTGTCTTCCCCAAACATGACGTGACACACAGTTCAAACTGTATCGCCAGTTTCATAAGAGGGACATGTCATAGTTGTCGTCTGGTACACAAAGTACCACTGCATGTTTGGAAAGAGGCGAAAGATAGTAATATCTGGAAGCCTTTAAAAATGAGAGGACCCATTTACTTAAGATGGTCAGGAACAGTCCAGCAAGAGGACAACATTCATTTCTTACTGTGAGTTTTCTGTATCAGCCCAGCTTTAAGGTGTTTCATTCCTGTCCCATACTCAGAAATCATTTCCATTTGTGGTCTCCCAGCAGAGTAGCGGTGGAGATGATTTGGTCAGGGATCTTGATATTACTAATGAATCATTGATATACTGGCCAGCGGTTTGCTGTCTGCTGGGAATAAAAGTTCTGCGCACTATACTTAGCTCCTCCTCTACTTCCTCTTGCAGGGTTGTGCCAACCTCAGTTCTACCTGTCTTCCACAGACGACGTGCTAAACTTGGGAGCACCTGCTGAGGCTTATTCAGTGATCTAGACCCACCTACAAAAGCCAAAGTACTGAGGATCTTGGCATGCTCGATACTTCCTGTCTCTCTCAGTGACGCATGCATATAAATATAGCAGAGCAGACTGCAAGTCTTTTGCGGGGAGAGAGACTGTGTCTTACCTCTGTTCTCTTACCTTTTTACTACCAATGTGAACCTTGTTTCTTCTACCCTTCTCCATAACTGCCTTCCTAATTCTGAAGCTATAGATTCTTCATGTTGTTGTTTTTCCTCTAAGCTCTGAATGAACTTCATTTAAATCTGCACTGGTGAATCACTAGTACATCTATGTGCTTTGGTTTATTCACTGTGTATTTGCATTTAATAGACAGTTTTCCCTTCATGGGGAAAGAAAACTAACAAACGTGTAAAGCTGAGGTGTGTTAGGACTCAGTAGCTGTTGACTGCCCCCTAAATTTTTGTGGGAAGGATTTTGTAGGCAATACAGATAGGATCCCCAGGGAACAATTTCAGGGCAGAGAGAGGTGAAATGAATCTTGTATAGGTGAACAGTGAATTATTTACTCATTAAGACATAAGTTGGGGTGGGGGAGAGGAAGTAGAAGGGGCTAGAGACCTCAGAAAGAAAGCAGTAGTTATAGACTCCTGGGAAGATAAATTGTTGGAAAATTCGAAGTCAAGAATACCAGTTGAGGGCATTGTATTGCTTCCTCTTGGGAAAAAGAAACCTCAGGTTCAATTCATTTGTTTTGGACTAATAACAAAAAAACGCTCTTGGCAGAACTCTGTGATTTAAAAATACCCAGAAAACAAACCCATAGAGGGAAAAGCAGTCTACAGTATGTGACCACCATTGTCCTAAGAACACTGAATTTCAAATCAATGAGTGACTTGAAAGGAGATTAAAATTTGTATTTGGGAGTCTATTTTTGAGTCTTTCTTTCCTAAGGCTGGGCACAAAGGTTGTATGAAGTTCAGCTTGCTCTTTGTAAGATAATCTAAAGCACCTTTTCCACCTTCATCTCTAAGATCCAGCAGCAAAAACACTTCTGATCACAGCTTCTCGAAGTATAATTACTTTGTCAAAGAAAAATATAATTAGAACTGATATTTTAAAATGTACCATAATTATGTTTAAGGATTTGATAATTTGTTCACGTATGAAATGTTCTGTTAATTTAGCAACAAGCAACAGTACTGAAGTCAGGAAATGATCTGACAGTGTTTCTTTTTTTTCCGTTTTAAAAATACCATCTATTCTCCCCCTTTGTCTATTGAAAGGGAGAGAGAGTCAGTTTCAGCAGTGAATTGAATTAAATGCTTGACACAGCATTATGAGCATCAGGGCCAATTATTTCCCGTGTTCCTCCAGTTCTCACTTGTCTGTACCATTGCAACAGCAGACGGACAGGAGCGGCCCCCTGGATTCCCCAGCACCCGCAGACTCTTTCTTCCTAACCCCACCAGCATCGGTCTCTTACTCGCTCCTTGTACTTCCTTTCCTCCCCTGAAAACACCTACAGCCCCATTTCCCTTCTACTGGTCTCCTTTCAAAAGAACCTCTTTTTTTTTTTAAGGTTTCAAAGGTACTTTACTTTTTTTTTTCCAATATGTCTTATTTTAATGAGTATGTGATTCTTTGGGCTGGCATCACTTATGAGTTGGTTTTGAAACAATTCCTTGATTATTGCATGGCTACTGATCTCTCCATTCCTTGGGGGTAACTCTGCCAACAGGGGACAGGTTCTGTTCTGTTCCAGTCTGTGTTGCTGTGTATGCCCATGCAAAAACACAGACGAGACCTTCACCTGCTAATATAGCAGCATTGCCATATTTGTCATGGTGGCTCTGCCTTGTCACCACTTGCTGAATACTTCGAACTTAGAGATGGCTTAGTGAGGTTTTGGCCAAGGGCAACATTGTGGAGAAGATGTAACTGTGGTGACCACAGCTGCTGCCTTGGTGCAAATTTGCTCCAGCTACCCCTGCAAAGAGCCCTGAAACACAAAATCTCAAAGAACCTTTCACTTGGTAACAATTTGATAATTTTCCTGTGACTGGTTTGTTTCTTGCTTTGTTGCCTATGTGCTGATTTGTATCAGGTGAACTTTTTGGAATACAATAGTTTTGGGGAATTAAAATGATTAATTTTTTCCATTGTTTAAAATATCAGAGAGACTCAAAACATCCCCTTTTACAGTTGGTTAGGAAACAAGAATGTGCCTCTGAACAACCGGAGTGCTGATGAGGTAACCAGAGCCCTGGAGGATGTGCTGAATGGCAGTGCCTGAAGTGTCTCCACAGAGGCTTGTGAGCAAGAGCCACGGAACCTGGGCTCTACTGGATAGGATACAATACGGGGAAATGTGTTCCTTTGTTCCTTATAACACTTACGCTGTAAGAAAAAAGAAGAAAAGAAAACAAACAGTGATGAATTGGTGCCGTTTCCTTTCATCTGAGTTTAGAATTTCCAAAGCCAACAGGAATAGAGGACTGTCCCTTCCTTTTCTTTTTGCTGTGCTCCTTCTTGTCTGTGTCTTCTTCATTCCTGGTGCCTTGGCCCTGGGAGGAGGGGTTGGATCTCATGTGTGTTGTTTGGACAGATGTGGAGGGTGGGTAGAGTGGAAGCCTTGTTGTCATCCTCTGACCTAGAGTGCGGCCCCCTCAGAAGTCATTTAGCAATTACTAAGTTATTTACTTCAGCTTTCCTAAGATGTGAAGAATTGTTGATAGCTTCTTTGCTTGTTGTCAATGATGTCCAGTTGTTCCCATGCTAGGTTAATACCACCTAGCACATCGTGAGGAGGAGCACTCTTCTGGGACAGCAGTATTTTTTTCCTAGGGTTCAAATTTTGATGAACTGATGTTGACTCTCACTTAAAAGTCACAAATTTCTAGTCAGTTCTTTGTTTTCCTCTTTCCTTCCAACTAATTTCTAATTGGCATAAATTCTGCAATAGTTCTTTTCTAATTTCGCACTTAAAGTGAAGGTATGTAAGGGAATTATTTGGACAAAATGCAGTTTTTCTCATTATTAAATTTCATTCTGTGCTCAGAATGACTAGTTGAGTTTAGACTAATTGGAAGACCACAGCAATGCGTTTAAGGAATGTAAATGTCAGTCAGTCTCTTAGTCTCTGTAGGCCAGCAGTTCTCACGGGGGTCACCTAAGGCCACAGGAAAACACAGTTATTTATTTACATTATAATTCATAACAGTAGCAAAATTACAGCTACGAAGTAGCAACAAAATTAATTTTATGGCTGGGTGTCACCACAACATGAGGAACTATGTGGAAGGGTCACAGCATTGGGAAGGTCGAGACTCGCTGCTCCGAGCCTTTCTTTCACTCTGATCTGACTCTGGTTTGCAGAAATAAGATGGAGAAGAGAATGACAATCACTTAGATAATTAAAGCAATTGAGTGAAAGAAAGAAATTCAACGCTGGCTTTGGGTTGGAATAAAGTAATGAATTCTCACTTGTGATATACATTGTTTAGTCAAAATTTTTGAATAATTTTTTATTTTTTGAGATTATAACATTATTATACCATTTCATCCTTCCTTTCCCTCCCTGGAAAAGTGTCTCATGTGCTTCTCTTTGCTCTCTTATGGCCTTTTACTCTTTAATTGTTGAACACACACACACACACACACACACACACACACACACAGAGCACACATTAATACAACCTGCTCAGTTCGTGTCATGTTACTTTGGTATATGTATGTTTTCAAGTCTGACCATTTGGGATAGACTCTCCAACTGGTGTGCTCTTCCCAGAGAGACTGTTTCTCCCACCCCCACCCTTCCTTAGCTGCTGCAGTTCTTTGTGCAG
Source organism: Peromyscus nudipes (assembly GCA_902168325.1). NCBI lineage: Eukaryota > Metazoa > Chordata > Mammalia > Rodentia > Cricetidae > Peromyscus > Peromyscus nudipes. Next base: position 10,693 of record CABHPH010039859.1, on the reverse strand, counting down.
GGTTGAGACCTTAGGAGCTTTCTTCTTCTGTGTTAGCACGTCTATTGGTATAGTACTAGTTCAGGTCATGTTCATCCAGCCATGTGGTGAGACTGCTTTGTCCTATGCTTTATTTTATCTGAAACATTGGCATTTAATTTAGCTGAGATTGGGGGTCGGGGAGGAGAGAGAGAGACAGGAGAAAGGCTGTGTGGTTCAGGTTGGTCTTGAGATCTTAGACTTCCTGCTTCTGGAGTACTGGGACCACAGACACACACCACTACACCTAGCTAGTCATTATCTTCAACTGCTCTTTCTACTAATATTTTATATGTCCCATACTTCTTCTATCACCTGCTGAATTTTATTTAAAGGATGAAGAGTTATAAACATTGGGTGCTGAATTAAAAATTGACCCAAGGTTTCAGTCAATTTTGGTGCTGGAGTGCACCATTTTTGAATTTAGAAATGTTGCAGCACTCATTAAGGATCTGAGAGTTGGAAATACTATTCATTTCTATCAAGTCAAAGAACTCCACTTGAGGGATTAGAATGCTGGGTTAGAGATGAAAGGAAGGCTTTTATTTGAAACATTAGCACAAAGGTGGATGTAATAGTGCTGGTAGATGACTATGGTATGGAGGTCATGCTTTTCCTCTGTGGTTTCTCAAATAACAGTTCTCAGGTCACAAGCACACCACCTTGTGCTTATGAGAGAGTAGGTATCCAAGAAATGCTTGGAGAAAGCACGAGGGATGGAGGAAGGTTATGCATATTTATTGCATCAAAGGAAATCTGTCTCTGTTTAGATTGTTTTATATGAGAGAGATATACCATTGTTGATAGACACCCTATTTAAGGATAATAATTCTCCCCTGCAAGAATGAGAATTCTAATAGTAGGCTATGGTCTAGTATGGGGACTACAAAGAGTTAATTGTTTAGGAAGGAAAGTTTTCAAAAAAGTTGTTGGAAGTAGTTTGTAGTATGGTCCAATAATTGTTGATTATAAAGGTCTCCAGCTTTTAATTCCTGCCTGTGGTTTTAATTAGTTTTAATGAATGTAAATCATGTGGTCCTCTACTGACCTGCTCAAGTTCATTACTCTCTAGGTTGTCTGAAGCTAGTTGTTTCAGGATTAACTGTCATGCTCAGAAAAAAGAACCCCTGTCACTCATGCAGCTGCATATAAGGGCTGTTTTCTTCAGGGAATGAAATTGAATCCACACAAAATACGCAGCTTCAGCGAGCAGCTTGTGTGTTCCTGGGTGACAGGAGCAGAGACTCACAGATGCCCGAAAAACACAGGCTACAGATAAAAAGAGAATGCCAGAAATTCCTTTGATCACATTTGCCTTATTAATGTCATATGTCCACATGCACTTACTGATTCTCATTGTGATTGAACTTGACTTTATTTGAAAAACTAGGGGCAAAGTTTAGGGTTTAAATTCAAGGTAATGTATTGCCTCATGGATTATTGGCCAGATTAACAATACTAAGCTTGTGTTTCCCTCTGGAGTGAACCTTAGATCCAACTAGAAAGCAGTTGGTTACAGCCTTAATGATCATTATTTGTTATAGAGTTATTTTAATTATTACCTAGTAATAATTATTAATAATTTTATTTGATCAATTATATGTGTTAAAGTCAGGACACAGCATTAAATATTTTTAATACATAGTCTTTATTGTGATAAAATATATACAGAATTTTTTCTTACATAAATAAAATCTCTACAGTTTTTCACGCCACAAGATAAGCCGTTGGAGAACACCAATATATCATTTTGACAAGGAAATTTAACATTGATAGACTAGTTTAAACTGAAAATTGTCTTTTTTGTTGGTTGTCAGTATAGTGTCTAATTTGTGTTCATTTTACTAAGCCAGTGTTCACTTATTTGGCTAAGTATTCTGGATATTTACCTGATCATGTGTTTGATGTTTACACGGTGATGGAAATATTGGGATGTTTTTGAGTATGATGGAGTCTTTCTTGGGGAGCTAAGGTCTTGGGAACTTGATGGCTGCTAAAACCATGCCTAGCCAGTAGCTTTCAGGTTCTTGTCTTGTGAATTCAAAGACTGAAATTCATGGGCCACAGAGGATATGTTTCCGAGAGAAGTTTATTATTACATATTTGTAGATGGCAGCTTAGCTATGCTGAGTGAGAACAAGGGAGTGGGAGAGAGAGCAAGAGCTCGAGGGGGAGATCCTGTGGGCAGGAGGCGCTCAGAAACAGCTTGCCATTGAGCTGCCAATCTGGGGTGTTTAATGGGCTTACTGGCAGGAGCTTGGGTGAGATGGGGATACCAACAGGCCCACCCATGTGTCCAGGTGCCTCATCTTAGCATTGGTAACCTAAGGCAGAAGAGCTCAATTAGGTTGTAACAAAGAGCAGGGAAGAGAACTTTCCTGGTGTTCCTGGCCTCCAGCAGGAGGAACTGCTGCTTTGAGTTTCTGCCCTACACGCCCAGTTTCTATTTCTTGGTCTTATTGCTGTTGGATGATATTAACATTTATATCAGAAGAAAGCAGATTACATGGATGGGATCCACACACTGAGCTGAAGAACTGAGCAGAACAAAGACTAGCCCTCGACTTCTGTAGGGTAACTCCAATTAAGCCCTTTGATTTGAACACACACACACACACAAACACACACACACACACACACACACACACACATTACATAGGCTTCACATGTGTGTGTGTTTCCATATGGATTTTTCGAAGGTTTTAAGTACTAGTTATCTCTTACCCAAATGCCCATCCACATAAACCGCCCTTCCCATGATTCTCCTTTTCCCTTTCACATCACTTTGCTCTTTTATCCTCTCCCTTAAGATCTTTCTTCTCCCTCCCCACCAATGATCTCTTTCTAGTTCCCTGGATGCTACAGGTGCTTCAAGTTAAACACAGAAATCTAAAGATTCAATGTTAATATCCACGTATGAGTGAAAACACATAACACTTATCTTTCTGGGTCTGGGTTACATCCCTTCGTATGATGTTTTCTAGTTCCATCTATTTACCTATGAAGTCACACTTTTCTTTTTCTTTACAGCTGAATAAAACTTCAGTGTGTATAGGTACATTTTCATTACCCATTCATCAGCTGATGGACATCTAGGCTATTTCCAGCATGCAAACCAAGAAAGCATGGTTGGGAAACTCATAGGCCCTAGAAGTTAATCTACTACTATTAATCTACTAAATAGACACAGTTTCAAACTGTCTTTTAAATTAGTATCTTTATATCCATAGACTAGTGCAATGCTCAGTCTTCATCAGGGAAGTTTCTTTGCAATGCATGGTGGTTACTATAGACATTCACAACCGACCAAAGTGCAGAAAATAAGTCCCAGTGGAGTGCTCAATTGTGTTTTTACACGCTCATCCACCACAAAAAAAACCAAGAAAAATTAGTGACAGAGTTAAAACTAGAAAAACAATTGTATTTACCCTTTCATGACTCATGTGTCCATTACTGCATTCCCTCCTTCCTCATCACCTAATAATTACTTTTCTTTATATATGTTATACTGTACCCACATGCCCACATGCACGTTTGTACACACACACACACACACACACACACACACACACATACACGTATTATAGGATAGGAGCCACATATGAAGGATGCTTGTCATATTGGCAACTTGACACAAACTACTTATCTGGGAAGAGACAACCTGAATTGAGGAATTGCTTCCATAATATTGTCTTGTAGGCAACTCTATGGAGGCATTTTATTGATCAGTGATTATGTGGGAGGGTCCAGCTCACTATGGGTAATGCCACCTCTGGGTGGTCCTGGCTTGTATAACAAAGCAAGCCGAGAAAACCATGTAGAGCAAGTCAGTAAGCAGCACTCCTCCACGGTGTTTGCTTCAGTTCCTGCCTCCAGGGTCCTGCCTTGATTCCTTCCTTGGCTTCCCTCGATGATAGATGATGGTAATTTATAGACCAAATAAACCCTTTCCTCCTCAAGTTGGTTTTGGTTAGCACTTTATCACAGCAACAGAAAGCTACCTAGGACAAACATTCACAGCAGAGAGTGGGATTGTTGTGATAGTCCTGACCATGTTGGTTTTTTGGGAGGACTGTGGAGGTATTTTTTATTTTTGAACTAGAAACAACCATTAAACGCTCAGAGTTTAATGAGCTGTCGACGGATCTTTGACAATAGGAATGTTGGGAGAAGTTCAGATCAGAACACTTGGTTTGTAAAGTTAAAAAGCAGATCAAACAGGACACCATGGCCATTCACATGAAACTTTTGCTTTACTCAGCCAATTGGTGGTGGTTAGCTGGAGCTGAAGAACTACCTATGAATAACAAGAGATTCTGAAATCTTACAGGAAGTATTTCTTCAAAAGCAGTACACAGAAGCTGTGGTCCAGAGGGGGCCAGTACTGTATCTCAAGTTGGGATCTGAACTTGGTAATGTGTAAGATTCTCTTACATGCTACTGGTTTTGGTGACATGAAGTTTACAGGATTAAAGGAATCATGGAGAGAAGCCAAGGTTTGGCATCATGAAGCTGGGTCAGAGTCCTTGAAGAGAACCCTTGAGAGGCCATTGGTAAAAGGGTAGCCTCAGTTGCAGTTGGACAGCATATTAGTTATGTCAGGACTGTGGGATGACCATCAAGGGCATTCGCTGGTGTGGAATGAAGTTGGTCTGAGATTATAAGTCATGCTGTGAATGCTGAATGGCAAGCCAGAGAACAGGAGCCACACAGCTCTTTGGAACCCAGAAGATCATGAGTGAGTTCCAGATGTCAGACACTGAGCTATTTCTACTGTCAAAGTTTGTTTTTGCTTTAATCTGATATTGTGCCCTGATTCTTCTCTCTCAGAACAAGAAGGTAGATATATTGTTTTTCTTATTTTATAGGAGCCCACAGTTAAGCGACTTTGGATTTTTAAAGAGACTTTTGATTGTTAAAGTATTAACAATTTTAAAGGTGGGGAGATTTTTTTAAAAGTTAGTTTGTGTTTTATACTGTGAAATTAACACAAGATCTTGGAATTAAGCAAGAAAGGGAAAGGTTATGGTTTAGTTGTAATGTGATTGTGTGTCAAGTTGACTAGGGGACTCTGTTCATGTGATATATGCTCTAGTACCCTGGGAAGAGGGAACCTCAATTGAAGAATTTCTTCCATCAAATTGACCTCTGCTCAAATTTCTGGAGCATTTTTTTAATGATTAATATGGGAAGGCCCAGCCCACTGTGAGCAGGGCCACCTCTGGGCAGATGGCCCTGGGTTGTATAAGAAATCAAGCTAAGCAAGTCCTGGGGACCAAGCCAGTGTGCAAAGAGCCTCCATGGTCTCTGTTTCAGTTCCTTCCTCCAAGTTCTCACTCTGAGTTCCTGCCTTGGACTCCCTTCATAGTGGATCATAACCTATAAGTCAAACAAATCCTTTTCCCCTAAGTTGCCTTTGGACAGTATTTTATTACAATAGTAGAGAAGCAAACTAAAACAAACTGTCAGCCCCTGCAGGGAGAGTCAGTTCTTTAAGAGTGTGGCTCTTGGTAAGCTGACCATGCTCCAGAGGATGGCCTCACCCCCATGAATTTATCTGTAGCCCAAATTGGACTGGGTAGGAGTGCATGAAGGGATCAGTCCTACAGAACCATAGCTGCAGGATTTCCATGACTTGGGGCAACAGCACAATATCAAAGAGAAGTTTCAATGAGGGTCCAGTATTGATGGTGTACCAGAAGCCAGGGGCCCTGAACCAGACTAATGACTCATTGTAATGAGCATTTGCAAGTAAAGCTGTTTGGACAAAAGAGTCTACTTTGTGACACACCTTAGCTCTCAAGGCTACTACAGCAAATGAATATGTGATGGAGAGGTGGGAGAGATGGAGAAGGAAAATGTTTTCTCTTTTTTGTTTTTTTGGAGAGTGAGGAGGCAACAAGGGCAGAGGGCAAACATGAGGATTGGGAAATAAGTGGGATTGGGATGCATAATGTGAAATTCCCAAGAAATCAATAAAAAGAATTATGTTAATAAACAAAGAGAAGATAGGAATTTGGGAGAGAGGTAAGGGCTGAATCTAGGAGGAGTTAAGGGGAAGAAAGGGGTATGAATATGATGAAAATACATTGTATGACACTCTCAAAGAAGCAATAAAAGTATTGTATTAAAACAATCAACTCTTCTAGGGGACTGAGGTTTCTGGACTTCAGACTGAAAGAACATTACCAAGTCTCAGGCAGTCCAGTTGCTGACAACCCTGTCGAATTTGGGGCTTGCTGCCTTCAGTTAATTCTGTCCAGGAAGTGATTTATTGTTGGCTCTCTTCAGTTGGAGAAAACTGACTATACATTTTCTTTTATGGTTTGTTTTTCTGGTCCAGGATTCAATCCAGGATTATGCATTCAATTTAGCTTTCATATGCCTGTATTCTTCTTTTAGCTGGAATAGCTCCTTAGCTCTTCTTTTTCTTCCATACCATTGACATTTTTGAATATACTAGGATAGTTGATTTTAAGAAGGTATATTTGGGTTCCTCTGATATTTTCTTATGATAATATTCAAGTTTTATGTCTTTGGTGAAATATTACATAAAAATTACATTGTTTCCTACATGTGAACATTTTCCTTGTTGATGACATTTTTATTATTTAAATTTTCTCATACAATACATTTTGATCATTTTCTGTCCCCTCTCCCAAGCCCTCCCAGCTCCCCTTACCTCCGTACCCATCCAAAAACATAAAAACAAAAAAAACAAAACAAAACAAAACTTAAAAAGACAAAACACCAAACCACAACCACACTACCATCCCAACAAAGCACACAAAAAAATAATGGAGTCCATTCGTTCCTGACCACGAGGCCTGCTCTGGACTAAGGTTGATGTACTCAGTTTGTCTCATTGGAGAAAACCCATTTTCCCTTTCCCATCAGGCATCAGCTGCGAATGGCTTCTCACTGTGGGGTAAGATTTTTGCCTATACGCCCTTCCTCATGCTGGGATTTTGTCTTGTTTGTGTTTGTACAGGTCTTGTGCATGCTATCACGGTTTCTGGGAGCTGCTGTGTGCAGCTGTTTTGTCTGGAAGAAATATATTTTCCTTGGATTTATCCACCATCTACAGCTCTTAAAACCTTTCAGCCTACTCTTCCACAGAGATCTCTTCATTTTGAGGTGAGTGCTTTGATATAGACATCCTACTTAGGGCTGAGTGCTCCACGGTCTCTTGTGGGTCTCTGTGTTAATTAGCATCTGCTGCAAGAAGAAGATTCTTTGATGAGGGTGGAGTAATGCAGAGAACTGTGGGTATAGCAATACTGATGACTTATTTTTGACCACTTGTTTACAGTGGGAGCAGGCTCCCACTCTGTTAGCCCTAGTTTTTGTCTTTGGGAAGTAATAGTCATTTGTGGGAAGATACAAAGATACAATGATGCTATATAAATTTTCCCTTTTATAAGGGAAAACATTTAGTTTTAAAATTTTTGCCACTAGACCTGACATCCATTGATGATTCTTGCTTGAATAAATTTCAAGAGGATGGCTATAGAAAGGTGCTTTTAAAAATCTCTTTCTGTGATTATTAGGTGGCATTTTGCTGTAAGAAATCACTCTTTTCCATTTAGTTAGTTGTGCATTTGTTAAAAGGATACAAGAATTCATACTTAAGTCAGCAGACTACCATATATGACCTTCTGTATTTATTATGATGATAAAAACAGTCTAGATTTAATGAGCAAGAGTCCCTTCAAGACAGCTGCTGGATCTTCTGGTTAGTCCTTTGTAATTTTGGGAGCATTTCTGTTTCCTTTTTCTGATATAAGAAGTTGTATCATATCAATTTGGTATTTTCCATGTTGCAGCCTTGGGATGCAGCAATGTTTCCAGGGAGTCCTATTTCTGTTAGTGGTAACAGGGCTTGAAAAAAAAGGTCTGTGTGCTGTTATGTCTTTTTAACAAAGTCAGTGGTTAGAATGAGCAAGCAGTGAACAATAATGGGAGCTGCTACTCTCACAGCTGGACAGTATACACTGGAATGAAATTTGCTCATCAGTTGCTGAAACTGAGGGGACAGGGTACATTTAATAAAGAAAATTAACAAAATCTTATAGTTGAGCTTTAGTTTAGAAAAGGCTCATTGAAGTCAAGAAAAGGAAACTGCATATAAGCCGTGATTTTCTTTCCAGTGAGTGGTGTTACTTTGTTACAAGAAACATTCAGGTGCTGTAGCTTCTACAAATGAGTGAGATTGTTTAAGCCTTACTTTGTCACCAAAAGACCAAAGCGTGACAGTAACAAAGTAGACTTGACATATATTGCAGATAAATAGTTAAAAATGTAATATTGAGCCGGGCGTTGGTGGTGCACGCCTTTAATCCCAGCACTCGGGAGGCAGAGGCAGGCGGATCTCTGTGAGTTCAAGGCCAGCCTGGGCTACCAAGTGAGCTCCAGGAAAGGCGCAAAGCTACACAGAGAAACCCTGTCTCGAAAAACCAAAAAAAAAAAAAAAAAAAAAATGTAATATTGATGCAATTGAAGAATTTAAGAAGTGGCAGTTGTTTCAGCTTGGAGACACTGAGAATGCAAAGGTCAGACCTGTGACAGCTGCTGAATCCCAAGAAAGCAGCACAGCATTGCACCATAAAGTGGGAAGAAATTAGGGGGTTAGCCACTGAAGGATGCAACATCCAAATGAAAAGCTCTGTCTGGAAAAACTAAGAAATAGTCAATTACGGGCTGGAGTTACAGACCTGTGGTAGACTGCTTGTCTAGCACGTGATGCTGTGTTCAATTCCCAGTAGAGAGAAAGTCAATTAAAATGTACAAAACCTCATAAATAACAAGTTACTCAACTAAACTCCAAAACAATGAGTCGTAAGAACAGATATGTAAGTTGCCTGTAAACTACTAGGAATGGGTCTTTGACAATTATCTTTTCTTTAAGGCTGAGAGAACTAATTAGAAAATTTATTACATCAATAAAGATAATAGTATTAATAAGTAATAGTCATATTAATAAAAATTGCTAACCCGTATTGCCTATGATTGTGGAGTATAGGATGGAGGTGGGTATTGTGGTCAGAGGGTTGGATAATGATGTCACTTAAAAAGGTTCAGAATATCCTAAGAAAGGTATTTTAAATTCTGATGCTAAATAGAAAGTAACATTTGGTAAAAGGGTAAAAATACTTTGATACTGTCAAAATCTGAAGAGGACTCATGCTGATTCAGGGAGAGAGAACAAAGACCCTAGATACTGTGGTTAGTTGGAGAAAAGAAACTCACTGATTCATTCAGCTATTTCCTCTTAGCAAGTGAAGAGGAGAAAGCCAGTGTTTTGCAGAACAGGTTGAGGAAGGCAAAGTAGAAATCAATAGATAATACTTGCTGCCTAATGATTTTACTGTAAGTGAAAAAAATTGACAGTTAAATAGTTCATGCAATCTGCTAGAAACTCAGAATAGGACCTGTATGGCTGCACAAAAATGATTGCCAGACTTGAGAACAGAGAACCATGGACCAGAGCAGATAGCACAGTGATGTTGACTGAGAGGCCTCATCTGTTCCTCAGTGACTAGAAGCTGGGAATGGTTCTAAGAACTTTTCCTTTTCTATTTGTAGTTCTAGACATGGGATGGCTTATTTAATTCTTCTTATACAAGTTGATTGGAGGCATGTGCAGGGTTTGGTTTATGGGTTTTTCCCTGTAAACTACAACTCGCCCATGGGACCTTTCTTGAGGCAGGTGAATTCCCACTGAGTAGCAACTTTATTCAGGCGTCATTTAATGGAATTTTCCCAAGTTCCAGCCCTGAGAAAATTCCCCCCAGAGTCCTGGGGAAGATGCTATGTCAGGCATGGGGTATCTGAGGGAAAGGAATCTTTGTTCACCACGCTCTTTTGTCCATTTATTTTTTTCCTCCATGACAAAACTCTATGGTTGGTATTAAATGCAGTGCTTTTACGGTACAAAGAAAGGTCAGCGGCACAACAAAACCCAGTGTCAGAGCGTTATTAGGAGGAAGGGGGGCAGAAGAGAGTGTGGCCAGGGTTGGGGCAGAGACATGTACAGGAGGTGGGGGAGGAAAGGGCAGAAGAGGAGAGAGGAGTCTGTGTCCACATTTTTAAGGATTCCCCTGCACATGTGCAGGTGGGCTTATGGAGCTATGCCATGCATGCGCTGGTTGTGTTACCTTGCTGCATGCATTTGTGCAATCATGCAGTGCACTGAGGACATAAGACCCATTGCTTAGCTACTGAACTACACATATAGCTGGAGTGGCAGAATTCTAACATTCCAGAATCTTTGCTTATTATAAAAAAAGCAGGTGAACAGGAATAGGGGTGTTGTTTCTCCTGGAAAAACTGCTTCCAGCTGACTTGGTGGGCATCGGTTGACTCTGGGGGGGGGGTAGGGAAGGGGGCTTCTGAGGTAAGCAGAAATCCTGGGATGGTGGGCTGTTGTCTGCTACCTTGGGCTTGTCCACCATCCCTTCCAGCCTGGGACTCTGAAGTAGATCCGACCTGTTCAGATGGATTTAAACTGGTTTCTGGAGCTTGGGAAAAATTTTGAACACATTGAGAAGTAGACATGAGAAAATTAAAGTCTTGGGCTGGTGACCACTGTAGTGTTTAGTACTCTGCTTATGTTGATTAGTGTTAGTGTTAGTGTGTGTGTGTGTGTGTGTGTGTGTGTGTGTGTGTGTGTGTG
>CABHPH010039829.1:0-17972 GCA_902168325.1 Peromyscus nudipes | reverse complement strand
TTTTTTTAATGCAATTATATATGGATATTATGAATACAATTTTATTATAAATAATTTTATACTTCTAATTTTCAAAATGAGCTAGTAATTACTAGCTATTTAATTTATGTTCTAATTATATGTAAAATTTGGAATGTGTAGAAGCAATCCCTTATTCTGAGAATAAAGCATATATGATGTTAGATTTGAGAAGCTCCAGGGTACACAACAGTGCCTCAGACTAGCTCTGCTGTCAACTTCTCTTCAACTCGTGTTGATGGACTTAAGAAGGAATTTCAGTGACCAGTTATTAGAAGATAATTATAACATAGTATACTGGTACATGACAGCTTCCATATGAACATGACCGTAACTGATGCTCATTGAAGCAGATTATTGATATAGACAAGAATTTGTAGAAGGGTTTGATAACCTCTGGTGATAATAACTTTAGCCTGAAATTGTCATAGCTTACATAATACCCAATTCAAATTATTCTTTGAGGGAAGTCCCTTCCAAAAAAAAAAACACCCTAAAAACTTGTGGATTCATTCCTACTTCACTCCAAGAGTAAAGACACTTATAATTCTCACCAGTCATGAGCATATGACTATATATTTAGCCCACCTTTTTGTCACTCCAGGCTCCTTTAAGTTACACAGCCTGAGACAAAAGGACTTGTGTATGACACATTATGTGAGAGTTAATTTTGTGTGCAAATAAGGATGAAATGAGAAGAGGTAAAAATGAAGTCCGTTGTGGTCAGGTGTGTTTCAGCCGTCCCTCCAAAGAGAATATAGATATACATATACATATATATATATATATATATATATATCCACTCAAAATTATTTACCTGAAGACCAGCAATGTGGTTTAACAGGTAAAAATACTTGCCAAGCCTAATGGATTGAGTTCAATCCTCAAAACCCACATAGTATAAGGAAAGACCTGACTCCTAAAAATTGTCTTTTGACTTTCATACATACATGACTGGGTATCCCCACATACACATACAATCTGTCAATATTTATCTCTTTGAAGATTACTGAGGCAATGTTTAGGTTTCCAAATTTGGGCCTGTGACAGATATGTGGATGTCCATGTCATTAAAAAAAAAACCAAAAAACCTAATGTGGAAACCAGATGATGTGCTTATAAAATTCTGATTTCACTCATGTAACATTCCTTCCCTATGACAATCATTTTAAATGATCATCGTTATTGTCTTGTAGATTAGTTACTTTGTTGCCAAAGATATAAATCCCCCCAATTTTACTCTTTGTAATCCTGTGGCTTTTGAAAATTTACATTGGTTATTACCACTAGACATGAAAGAAATAAATGACACAGAAGAGAATTTTTTGATTTTCAGGTTTAATTTCCATATGCTACGACTTCGAAATAAACCTCCAGCCTCAGCTCCTCACAGTAATTGGAGCTGATTATCTCATCCTTTTGTTAATTCTTTTCCTTTCTTTTTTGTCCATTAAAAGTGAGGATAAAACCTGGATAGACTGTTTCATTCATGACTTCCAATCAATCAAACTTTAGGTTGAAAGCATAGGAAATGTATATAAGTGGCCTCCTAGAAGCAAGGTAGGAGTTAATTCAACTCTTATACTGTGGTTAATAGGATCTCAGTTGTAGGAATTGGAAATACAGCCTCATAAATTATGTTTCAGTGAACACAGTGTATGTATCCTGTAATAGTGTTCCAATTTGTCAAGATGTCATTCATAAGTTGATGCTTTTTAGTATTTAATTGGTCCTTCCATTAGTGGTTTATGCCAGTGGTATTCCTACATAATAAGATAAACTCATGTTTGGCTGTGTGCTCCCTATCCCACGTTATTGCTGAAATAGTCTATTTACCTAAGGCATCATTACATGAAAATTACATGTGAGTAAATCTAGAATTCTTTAAGTCCTCGGAAGAGGATCTGGCTGACATGTGATGGGCTGGAAAGATAACTTACATATATTATTAGTCTATATTCTAGTGAAGATGAATCACCATTCTTTCTAGGATGAGAAAAGACTCCTGTCATTATTTGATTACCAAGAAGTAATTTGCTTAACCATAAAAAATGTTGCATTGCCGGGCGGTGGTGGTGCACATCTTTAGTCCCAGCACTCGGAAAGCAAAGCCAGGTGGATCTCTGTGAGTTCAAGGCAAGCCTGGTTCACAGAGCAAGATCCAGGACAGGAACCAAATAAACTACACAAAGAAACCTTGTCTCAAAAAAAGGAAAGAAAAGAAAAGAAAGAAAAAGAATGTTGCATTATTGAAAATTAGATTTGTTCTATTTGATACACTCAGTATTTTCACATCATCATATCAAATTTAACTAAATAAAGACAGCCAAAGTACTCTTGTCCAAAGTAGATAGCTACAAAAGTCATAGGCTATCAACCTCAATACTATCACAGTAATCAATAAAGAATGATTTGGTTAGAAAACTGGACATCCTTCTCATGGGCAAAAAGAAACGTTCAAAGAAAGAAAACACACTTATGGGTAATGTCAAATGGCTTAGCTTGCTGATGGTGAATATAGAAGGAGAAAAAATGGAAAATAATTAACAGAAGTCTGAGGAGGATGCATTAGGATGATCTATGAACAGTGGGTCATCCAGGTTTCATGCAGACCTTCACATCCAGTAAACACAAATTCATTGTAATAGTTAATCTTCATTGTCTAATTGAGAGAACATAGAATCACCAGATGAAAAAGTTCTGGGTGTGTCTGTGAAGAAATATGTACATATATATAATATATTAATTATATTATTATATAATTAATTATATATTAATAATATGATATATATGGTTAATGAGGCAGCTAAATCCTTTTTGTGAGTAGTTTCATTTCATAGGCTGAAGTCCATGACTAGATAAGTAAGAAACTGAGCTAAGTAACAGCATTCATCACTCTTCTCTCCATGTTTAGGAGTGCAATGTGACTAGCTTCCCTCTCTTCCAGCTGCCATTTCCTCACTATCATGATGGATTTCCCTACACACTGCAAACCAAAATAAACCAGCTCTTGTTCAAATTGCTTTGTTAGACATTTTGTCACAACAATGAGAAAAGTAACTAGCATAACCATACACTAAATTAACTGTCACTGGTAACCATCCTATGTCTTTGCCTAATCAGGACTAGTAAAATGGGTTCATAAGCACTGTAGTCATAAAAACAAGAATAAAGATTATATGTGAGACCAAATGAAAGATTTCCCAAATTGACAGTATTCTTAGCTACTGTTGCTAATAAAGGCAGTAACAAAGACTAACTCTAAGCCTTGATTATAACATTCCTTGAGAATATAGTCATCATCTTATAATGAGCTAATGATAATGAAAAAAGTTTAATGAAATCAATTAACAAACTCCTCATAAGTAGAATCAATGCATAAAGAACACAGTGTATAGTATGTTGAAACATCTTAGGTAGAGTCATTTCAAGATGTTCACCACAGATCACATATGATATAGACCCACTTTTTAGCAAAACAGACATGAGGTTTAACATAGAACCTTGTGATCTTTTGGCTCTGTTAGCTAGTGTAGCTCACATCTAGATGTTCTTGGCCTGAGAGTGGTGCATGCTTCCAAAAGAGAAAGGTACATACCAACCCAGCTATAAACTGTTAGATCGACAATGATACCTGCCTGCAAGATGAGCTGCTGTATTAGTGGCACAAAGCTGTGGGAGGAACCAACCCATATCTGATTTGAGTTAACGACCACTCCCTGATACAGAACCAATACCCAACAAGGGTGGCCAAGAGCTAGAGACCAGATAGGCCTGGGACCTAGGGGAAAACCAAATATTACTGCTCTGCTAAATGAATGTAGCACCAGACTGACTCCTAACAACATTCTTCTGTACTTATAGATCAGTGTCTTGCTTAGCCATCATTGAGAAACTTCCTCCAGCAGCAGCTGGAAACAAATACAGAGACCCACAAGCAGACAATGTTCAGAGACTGAGAGACCTGTGAAAACTTAGTACTAAATGAGATATCTCCATCAAATTCATCCCTTCAGGAGTCAGAGAACCCTACGCAATAGGAGTTAGGAGGATTATACAGGCCACAAGGGATGGAGGAAACCAAGGAGACAGGGCTCTCTAAACAGAAAAGGACCATCACACACATGAACCCACAGAGACTGTGGCAACATGCACAGGGCCTGCATTAATCTGTGCTTGAAGGGGTTCCATTGCTGAGAGAAGTGGACATAGCTTCTATTCCTAACCTAGAAGCTATCTCTACTTGCAAATAAAAAAATTAATGCTCTTGAAGGGAGTCTCAATAAAGATATAAACCCCTCTTAAGGGTAGGCCTCATATCCAGCATGTGATAGCCAATATAAAACAAACCTAATGGCATCTTTCAAAGTTCCATGTCTCATATTTCATAAGGGCATTTCTTTATCATCTCTTTCCTTTTCTTTCTTTCACTCTTTCTTTTTTCTTTAACGTTCAGGTCATTTGATTCCAGTTGTCTGGATTCCTGGGATTACCATGTGGACCTCTGCATATATCTGTGTTTCTTGTGCCGGTCTTTTGGCTCTTTTTCTTAGGTCTATTTGTTTGTTTTGTCCAATTTCAGTTTGTTTGCTTTGTTTTAACTTATTTTATTATTCATCCTTAGATGCCTATTTCCTAAGGGGAGACAGAAAGGGTGTAGATTCAAATGCGAGGGAGGCAGGGAAGACTTGGGGGCAGTTAGGAGAAGGGAAATTGTAATCATACTATACTGTATGATAAAAATGTATTTTCAAGGAAAGTAAAATAGAGTATATAAAAAGAGGCAATTTATCCAGGCAGTGGAGGCACACACCTTAAATCCCAGCACTCAGGAGGCAAAGGCAGGTGGATCTCTGTGAATTCCAGGCCAGTCTGGTCTACAGAGTGAGTTCCAGTACAGCCGGGGCTACAAAAAGAAACCATGTTTAGAAAAATAAATAAATAAAAATAAAAAGAGGTAATTTATTTGCAAGCTTGAATACCACCATTTGCAAAGACAAGGAGATAATTATCTAGACTCATTGTTTATCTAAATCAAAGGCATTTGTTTTCTGTGTTTTTAATTGATACAATAAGAAAAGAATGGCAGTAACAGTAGTCAAAATTACTGTAAAGCCAGGGAGCTTATGTCACTGTGATTTGGGCTACTTGACATCAGAGTTCCAGGTTCCTAATGCCATGTGTTTCCCTGAAGAGAAAGGACAAGTTCTAATAAAGGTTAAGTTTTGTTATCACCTGCAAACATAAAGATGGTAGAGGAAGGCAACTCCTAGTTGGATTAAGCAACCAAAGATTTATGAAAGGGAAGTTTAACCATGAGGCAATCTTTAATTGAAGCAACAATAAGCAGATATACAGTCATCATAGAGTGCCTTTAATAGCTTATAAAATGAAAAGAAAAACAGAAAAGTTGCTGATGTCATGTTGTCATGCTTTTTAAAGACTTGTTTATTTTGCATTTAATGGATTTGGAGATCCACAGATCCTGGCCCAGATTCCTGTGTGTAGAGGGCGGGCATGACTAAATGGTTGTCTGGTCCTTCCATTTCTTTTGCAGTCCTGTACTCAAAATACATTTGCTCCACAGTAGCCAAAATATTATTGGTAGTGAATAACATTTCCAGACAGCAAATCTAGCAAAGACAGTATTTGTGGAAGGTCAAGAGTGACTTGAAATTCTTTTGTCACATGGAGGCTTTATCAGAGCCCCATGACGTCTTCACATCACCCTTCTGAAAACCTTCACAGAATTCCCCACCAGCTGACAGCTCAATGTGAGGCACTTTGGACTCCCTTCAAGTTTAAGTTTCTCTAATATCTCCAGCTGTTCCACCTTAATCCAGTTAATGATGGCTTTATCTGCAGCCCAGGTGGGGGCCTCTGGGTTTTATCTTTGTGTTCCCATGCCCCATAGTTATGTAGGTTCTAAATCCTATGTCAATTATCATTATTGTAATACTTTAGGTGGTTCAGTTTTTCTAAATTAAATTTTACTGAAATTTCTTTCCAACGAATTAGCTTAATGGAAAATTTAACAAGAAAAAAAATAATATGTGAAATGGAAAATAGGCTTACTAAAAAATATAACAAATTAGACATAGTAATTAACTGGGGTATTTAATAAAGATTAAATACAGACGAACAAGTAAATGATGACTCACAAAAATAAGCAAGTACCAATGTTATAAATTGGAGCACGGTGTGAAAAACTGTGGGAAAACAAACTGAACAAACATACATAAAAATCAACCCTTAATCCACAGGCAATTGATGTTCTAGAAAAAGACAGAAGTGTCAGAAGCAATATTTGAACAGATAGTGACCAATAACAGCATCAAATCATTTGTAGCAGAGACAGTTTACAAAATAGCCAAGGAGTAAACAAATATCACTTCCAACAATCTCCACATCCATGCCAGACATAAAGCACAGACCCTCAACTCAGAGTAATTAACCCAAGATTGAAACAATGACAATTTGACTATACCAAGAACTCGTGGGCTACAAAATAAATAGAATAAAAATCAAATTAGAACTAAGTTATACAATATATCAGAGTTGAGATAAATACAAAATTGAATTCAGGTACACAAATTACAGAATTTTAAATATCTTTGTTAATGAAAAAAAGTAAAATCTCAATATCTTTGTAACTGGGAATTTTTATTAAATAAGATGCTGAAATAGACCTATAAAGAAAGTATTTAATTGTGCCTTAACATAGCACTAAAAGATTCCAGTAATGGAGTAAGAGAGGATGGTATAACTTGAGAGAAGATATTTGTAATACATAAAATCCACTACAGTTATACCTTATAAAATATGTTCAGTTCATAAAATTAATAGGAAATACCAGATAAGCCAATCAAAGAACAAATTGGAAAATGATTTAGGCATTCTCAAAGGAGCATATGTACTTGAGAGAGAGAGGATTACAAAATATAAAATTTAACTTAAATCATGCCATTTAAAAACCACCAGAATGGTTAATTATTTCCTTACTTGATTAAACCAATTAAGTGTCTATGAAAGTATGCAACAAAAATGCTCTCATGAACTTCTAAGTAAAGAATGAATTAATGTAACCAGTTTGAAAAGTCATTTACTATCAAACAATAAAGATGAATACACCTAAGCAGTCATAACATGGCTTGCAACTCCTAGTTGTTTCCGAGGTGACATATAGAGCAGGAAAGTTAAATCCAGAGATCTTAGCCAGTATGAAATACACAAAGAAATTGGACAACTACAATATGTAAACATAACAGAAATCTCTAAATCTATTGAACAAAATGAACCAATTGCTTATGTCTAACTCCAAGGGGTGGAGAAACAAGCTCAGGAAAAAAAAGATGATGGGTTCCAAATATCCACTTGAGCTGACAAAAACTAGCATGTAAAATCTGTGATTAGCTCTCAGGAAATTGTGTTGCTTGAATTTATAACAGTTTTTAAAGAAAGTTGTGATCAATAAAGGAAAGGGGTTGATAAAAACCTATTTAAATTTCTGAAACTACTCTGAAAATTATTTGCATAATCTTTTAAGTACAGAATGTAAACTCACAATATTGTTTTAAAAAATCAGAAAAATATTAGATTTTGTAGAGTCACTTTATTATCTAACTTAATGATGGGTTTATGGTCCTGAGGTGTGATGATTATACAGGCATGCCAAATCTAAAAGCAAGAAACTGTTGAATTATCAGGAAATTCTAACCTATTCCATAAATTGGCTTTCCCAATCTTTATTTCTGTTTGTATGTCTGAATAGAAAATTGACACTTAATTAGCAACTATTTTCATTAATTTTATTTACTATATCTGCAATACTTCTACCAAAGTGATTAAACTGAAATGAAGGGAAATCTTTCCATTATAATTAAAGATTTTCATAGACACTACAGCAACAATCACAACCTACTATATTTCACTTTCAATTCTAACTAATTGACATAAAGGGTAAATTGTAGTCATGTTGATGAGGAAGGAAGTATGGAGAGCATCCCTAGGAACCCAAAGAACACATGTGATCAGAGTCACTAACAAATGAAGTAGCAAAGTTAAAGGAGAGCAGAAACCTTGCTTAAAAACCCAGGTGTCTCCAACCTGCTGTGGGATGTCTTTCTGTATGCTATGAATATGTGCTGCTCTGATTGGTTGATAAATAAAGCTGCATTGGTCTATGGCAAGGCAGCTTAGAGTCAGGTGGGAAATTGAAGGCGAAAGAAAGGAAGGAGAAAGGCAGAGTCTAGAGAGACACCAGCACCACCAGGAGAAGCAAGATGTGAAAGTACTCATAAGCCATGGCCATGTGACAACTTATAGATAAATAGAAATGGGTTAAGTTATAAGAGCTAGCTAGCAAGAAGCCTACCATAGGCCATGCAATTGCTAATTAATATTAAGCCTCTGAATGATTATTTTATAAGTGGCCGAGGGACCTGTGGGGCCAGGGGAGACCGGAGAAAACTTCTGACTATGCCAACCTACTTACATTATGAAAAGACAAGGTCCTCTACAACGTCCGTTTTAGAGAATCAGTCAGTCAAGTTTCCAGAAAACACACACACACACACACACACACACACACACACACACACGCACGCACGCACGCGCGCACACACACACACACACACACACGCTTCATGCTTTAAGTAAGCTTATAAGTTTGTTCTATATCTTAATTCTAGCTGTCTTTTCCTGCATGTGATTAGTACCTCAGAATGGATATGCCCAGCACACATAATTAACTACTAGAACAAATTTGAAAGGATGTATCAGAGGTAAATGAATCCATTTCGTGGTTGGCTTTTTGGGTTTTTTGAAGCTAGGTATTACTTTGTGGCCAATTTCATCACTCTGCTTCTTCATTGTTGTACATATGGACCACCATCCCTGGTTTAGTTAAATTTTTTTAATCAACACATAAAAATATAAAATTGTACATACCAACCAGGTAATAGAGCATTTTGATAAAGCATATATTGTGAAATGTTTAAATTAAACATATTTTTCACTACTTGATGGTGAAGCTCTACTAGATGTCTGAATGTATCATGTCTGGGTACATAAGTGCTGTCTAAGACTACCATCTTATGCACCAGCACAACAAATCCCCAATGCTTACCTGTGACTGAGTATCAATGAGAGACATTTCTGAACCACCTTCCCACTTTCTCTATTTTTCATGACCACCATTGAACTCTTAATGTTATTCAAACAAATTTTTCCTATTTTACATATAAGTAAAATAGTGTGGCTTTCCTCTGTTCCTGAGAAAAAAAATTAAAAATGAAAGAATGAAAATCAGGCTGGAGAGATTGCTCAGTGATTTACAGCACACACTGCTCCTACATGTGTCTGGAGTCCAGTTCTTAGCACCAGGTCTTATGGTAAACAACCAGCTGTAACTCCAGCTCCTATTAGATCTGACATCTCTGCAGACATCTGCACTCCTGTGTACCAACCCACATGCAGACACACACACACATATGATTAAAATACTTTTTAAATAACAAGAAAGAAAATCAAATTTATTGCTGCACACATAGTAAATGATCTGACATAGAAATGAAAAGTCAGTCTCATTTACCAAGAGATGAAAGATCTCTACAATGAAAATTATAAAACATCTATGAATGAAATTGAAGAAAACTCAGGCATACAACAAAGCAAGATACTCTATGCTCATATATTGAAAGAAGAAACATTATCTAAATGTTCATATGACTCACAGTGAGTTACAGAAATTACTAACAAAATGCCAACAACAGTCATCATAGGCGTAGGAATACCATAAAATGTATATGGCAATACATTAGTCTCCAAATATCTAAACACATGTTGAGAAAAGCGAAACAAAACAAAATAGGAAACATCAATACCGTTCAAATGTAAAACAGACTACAGAGTATTAATAATCAAACCAACAAACTTTTATCATAAGTAAAGACATATTAATAAATAGCATAAAACAGAAATACAGAAATAAACTCACAAGTTTAAGTAATCCAAGAGATTTCAAACAAGGCTACAAAGGACACTTATTGGAAAAAAATGATAATCTTTTCAGAAAACTGTTGGGGACATTAGATACATGCATATGGATGAGTTAAATTAGACCTCCTTCATCAATGACAGGACTCAACTAAGAAGAAAACACAAATGAAAGTGAGACTAGTGACATGAATCTAATTTTGGAAAATAATTAAGGTAAATACTTCATGGCAAAGGATGAAAAACATCAAAAGCATATGAACCAAAAGCAAAAACAGACAAATGGGGGTGTATCACTCTGTCAAGTGAAGAGAGAGCCCACCGTTGAGAGAGGGCTTAGACTTGTGAACCGATGCCTGCAAAGAGAATAAATCCAGAACATGTAAGAACTTCGCACTTAACAACACAAACACTAACTACTTAGAAAAGGAGAAAAGACCGACAAACTCTAGGGAGTAGATTAAATAGATAATTCTCAAAAGAATTCTACAATGCAGTGTGGGATGCTGCATGCCTATAGCTCCAGCCTTCAGCAGTTAGGCAGGAAGATTGTCACGTGTTTGAAGGCAGCATGGGCTGTAGAGTAACTTCCAGGCCAGCTAGGTAATTACTTTGTTAAAACAACAGTAACCAAGGTAAGCTAATAAAATGACAACAAATATCCATTGACCCAACTAAATATCCCAAATTACAAATTAAAATTGCTGTAAAATAACACCTCCCCACACATTATGTTGTCAAAAGGATAAAGGACATGGAAGAGGAGGTGGGAAAAAGTATGTTTTATAACAGCAGAAGCTGTAAAGCATTCCAGAGGCTTCTGAAAAAAATTAAAAGTAGAAATGGCTTTTATCAAGGAAAAGAGTAGTATAAACTTATATTTAACAGAATTCTGCATTTCTTTATGCAATAAAGGAATTGCATTCTGTGGGTCTTTATCCGGTTGGCTATTTTTTTTAAATGGCTACATATAAGGAGAAAAGAACAACACAAAGAAGTAGTTGCCAGAAACAAGGAAAGGACTCCAAATCTTAAACATTTAATACATAAAATTAAAACCTAAATTAAAAAGTCATTATATTATTTACTGTGTGTATGCCTGTGTGCACGTCTGCATATACACACATGGAATTCAGAGGACAACTGGTTGAAGCTGCCTCTCTCCTTCTATCATGTGTGTCCAGAGACTGGAACTCAGCTCAGCCTCCTTGACAGCAAGTGTCTTTACCCACTGAGCCATCTACTCTGCCCTAAAATTCTTGATTTTAAGCAAATTATAAGAATAATTCCCATAGAAGAATTATTGAACACAAGCAACATTTTATTTAAAGTTGGATTATAAATGTAAAGTGTAAAGAAGAAATTCTCAAAATTAAGACACTGTAGAAAAAAAAATTAAAGAACTTTTAGGATTAAAAAAAATCCTATAAGAAACTGAAACAACACAAAGTAAATAGAATGAGCATTCAGTATCAACAAAATGCCAAAAATCAATCAAGCTTATTTTTAAAATTTAAAAACATATTAAAGATTATATTTGATACCAATTGCTTATGTGAACGCTTTAAGAAAAGAAAATGTTTTGCACATATGGCACATTCTGTGAACTAGAATGTTATAAGCAGTATTGTGCCCTAATTCAATACTAATACAATTCTAGGTTCTAAAGGCTTTGTTGTTCTAAAAATTAAAACTAAATTGCAAAAAGATCAGATGTTTAAATGGTATATTACAACTACAGTATGTAAATATACTTCCATGGGATAAAACTGGAGCAGAATGGAAATGGTGATGGGATCATTAAGCCAGCTTGAGAAAACCCGGAACTTAATACTGAGTAAGACAAAGCTGAGTGGGAAATGCTCCCTCACTTTTGAAAAGTATAATTGATTGAGAAGTAAAATCAATCATACACAACAAAGTCTCAGCTAACAGCATTGCTGAGTTGGCCATTTTTGTAAGTCTACTTTATTAAAAAGAAGAAATTGCTGAACTTAGCACATATATTGTGTGGAAATTCTAGCTCTAAAATTCTTAAAAATAATTTATTAAAATTAAGAATCGACTTCCTTAAAATTTTATCAATTTGCATAATCAGACTTTTAAAAATCAATGAAGGTTAAACACAGTATAGACTATATATGAAGAATTGCTTCCATACCACAGATTACTAATGTTTAAATATAATAATTTTTGTTTTAATAAATTAAAGACTATGTTATGGAATAATGCTTTTGTACACTGGTTTAATAAAATGCTGATTGTTGAGTAGCCAGGCAGAAAGTATAGGTGAGATAAGCAGACAAGGAGAATTCTGGGAAGAGGAAGGTTGAGTCAGGAGATGCCAGCCCACCATCCAGGGAGCAGCATGTAATGACACACAAGTAAAGCCATGGAAAACATGATTTATAGATTAACAGAAATGGGCTGAGTTCAACTGTAGGAGCTAGTCAATGGTAGGCCTAAGCTAATGGCTGAACAGTTTTAATTAATAAAAGCCTCTGTGTGTTTACTTGGGTCTGAGTGGCTGCAGAACAGGCCTGCATAGGAAATCTTACAGCTACAAATGGTGCTCAACGGCTCAAGTTTCCACCTAAAACCTGAGAATACTTAATAAGCAATTCTAAACAGAGCCAAAAACAATTTCCTGCTTCATGTCTCATGTGGGTGGCAAGACACCACAACATGCAGGCTTGAGCTGGCTCTATGGCAGGTTTGCAGCATGCAGGATGGAGCTACAGCATGGCACATTCCCACTGAGTACACAGAGGTTTCTGCAAGCTGCACAATATGGTGCATGGTGGATATAGCTTTTGTTACTATTAAAAAATAAATAAATAAAATAAAAAATAAAATAGAGGTTTTTGGGCTACACGCTGCTTTGAAAGAGGCATAGACCCACTGCTTCCAAGAGTTGGTGGTACAAATGGCTGCCAGAGCCAGAGTTAGTGGTAAACATACCACAGCCATGCTGGAAAGCTGAGATGGGTGGAGCCAGCAGCAAAAGTTGCCATTTTTGTCCTAGTAATGCTGCAGGTTAAAGCAATAGATTCACAATAAAATAGATTCAGATGAAATAAACCTCTAAAGAGTTTACAGTGTATATAATAATGTACATAGGCTTGGAAGAGAGAGAAAAAATATGCAGTTATATAAAGAAATAGAAAGTTTTAAAAATAAATCCTAAGAGAAAGTAAAAGTAATATAAAAAATAAGCCAGTAAAGATGGATATTACACAGAGAATCTGGATTGTGTTGTCTTTGGGATTTTTAACTGCAGAAATATATTTGATTGTAAAGGCTGCTCAGTTAAACCAATATATATATATTAAAGATATCTTGATTTCAAAATCTATATCTAAGGATACATTGCTTTGGAAAAGAGATTCTGCTTTTGTTTCCACAGAAGATGAAAATCTGTGGATTGCTTCCAGGCTAATATGGTTTGATCAGCCAAGACCAACTAAAAGGTCTCCAATGACATCATGGCCCAGATGATCCAGCATCCAGAATTGTTTCAAGGTACCTGGATCAGACAATGTAGCCTCACAGACTATTCCAGTCAGGATTTGACCATAATTCTTAATTTTCTCAGGATCCCCATAAGACTACAGCAATCTTTATCAACAGAAAGTAGCCTAGAAAACTATGCCCACATTCCCAAAAAATGTATTATAGATGTTTGTCTTTGTTTAGATTGTTGGTTGCAAATTGTTATTGGTCATAGTCAATCTCTTTCTAAAAGAAGAAGGGGGATTTGGTATGGAAATGTAGAATATAGATATGATAGGATAAAAGGGTAGATTATTGAATTTACTTTTGAAAAGCAGCAACTTATTTAAAATGTTTTAAATTGCCATAGATTTTAGTTTATTGATACAAATTTAAAGTTAATTTTGTCCTACTGTATGTATATTTCTACTCTCGTTTAAGATATTATGTTTATGTAACTCATTTAAATTGTAATGGGTAATCAAGAAATACAGATTAATAATTAGACTTCTATGATAGTCAAACTTATAGTCATGCTAAGTTTTCTAGGTATACATAGATATAATTCAATTAGGTAGGTGATCTTCAAACACTTCAAAGAACTACAGAATAAGGCATTTAAAATGTTTTAAAAACTTAGACTTTTCTGGACAGTGAGACATGTCTGCTCCTGGCAGCACTGATTTACTTCAAAGAAGATGATGGTCATCAGAAAAACTCCATATGGAGTTTGCTTTCCTTATGGCAAAAGTTCTTTCCTGGACTGCTTGACAAAATGTTGTATTGACTCGACATGCAGCACCCATAGGAGGTGACCACTGAACTTTGCAAGGCAAAATGGTCCTTCAGGTTCCTGCTTTGCAGAGGAGACTGCCAGATGTTCTACAGGACACATGGAGAAGCAATTAAAAACTCAAGGCCTGTAGGCTAAAGATGGATGCCCCAACATTGCAGAAGAACTTTAGGTGACTATCCAGGCAGCCAACTGTCTCTGTCATTCTAGATTTTTAGAAGTTGCTTACAATGCTCTTCCTGTTTACTGAGGTATTATTATATCCTTCTGAGGTCTTTGATGTAGTTGATAAGCAAAATACTGATTGATCAGTAGCCAGGCAGGGAGTATAGGCAGGCAAGCAGACAAGGGGAATTCTGGGAAGAGGAAGGCTGAGTCAGGGAGATGTCAGCCCACCATCCAGGGAACTATAGTGGTATTCTATTTGTACTGAAATGTGATTTTATTTGTATGTTAATAAATAAAGTTGCCTAGAGGTCAGAGCTATTAGCAAGCCATAGCGAAAGCCAGGGCGGTGGTGGTCCACGCCTTTAATCCCAGCACTTGGTAAGCAGAACTAGGTAGATCTCTGTGTGTTCAAGGATACAGCCAACATTGGAGACACACGCCCTTAATCTCAATACCAACCATAGAAAACCTGGAGGTCTATACAGAGAGGCAGTAATGAGGCAGTCAAGTAGTTGGGTTTACAACCAATGAGAAGGCAGAACAGACTCTTATTTAAAAACGAACGCACAGGAAGTAGTTCCTTTTCGGAGAGGTCTCTTGGCGGGAGAAGCTAGCTGGCGGAAAAGCGGGTAAGACTCTTAGCTCTGACCTCTTTGGGCTTTCATCCTTACATTGGCTTTGTGTTTATTATTTAATAAGGCGGTTGGTTACATCTACAGGGAACAGCATGTAATGACACATAGGTAAAGCCACAGAAAATGTGGTGATTTATAGATTAACAGAAATGGGCTGAGTTCAAGTGTAGGAACTAGTTAATAGTAGGTCTGAGCTAATGGCCGAGCAGTTTTAATTAATATAAGCCTCTGTGTGTTTACTCTGAGTGGCTGTGGGCCAGGCAGGCATAGGAAATCTTGCAGCTACAATCTTCAGTGTCTAAGAAGTTATCCTTCTGTACCATGTTTTTTTTTAAACAAAAGAGGTAAATGGAAGAAAATAATCTGAAATAAAATGTCAATAAAAATGAGCTCAGTGGAGCCAGGAATGTTGGCACATGCTTTTAATCCCAGCACTCAGGAGGCAGAGGCAGGAGGATCTCTAAGTTTGAGGCCAGCCTGGTCTACAAAGCAAGTTCCAGGATGGTCAGGGCTGTTCCACAGAGAAACCCTGTCTCGAAAAACAAAAACAAAAACAAAATCAGAAACAGAAACAAAAACAAAAACAAAAACAAAACAAACAAAAAATGAGCTCATTGGTTTTGAGTAATTTTAGCACATGGAGGAAGATGCAGGAGAATGGTCAGTCTAAAGCTGGACTGAACTACAGAGTTCATAGGCCAGCCTAAACTACCCACAGAGTTCATAGGCCAGCCTGAACTGTTGAGTGATAACTCTGTCTCAAGTTGAATGCATGAATAAACAAAACAAACCAGGACAAGGACAGTGGCTCTTCAAGGTGTACAGTTTGTTCAATAGAAGGGAAGGCATAATATATTATTAAAATACTATGTTTAAAGTCTCATGGATTAGTCAGTGTGACATATTATGGTTAAACTGCATGGATTTTCTAGCAAACTGAAAATTAACAGTAACAAACAAGCAAACCAAAAAACTCTATCTACTTAATACATTAAGGCAGAATGTTTGTTATAACCAGATAAAAATGTTAACCTAACATATAAAGAGGTATTAAATATAATGAATTAAATTTTGCTGGAGTGGTGGTAGTGAACGCCTTTAATCCCAGCACTCGGGAGGCAGACATAAGCAAATCTCTATGAGTTTGAGGTGAGCTTGGTCTACAGAGGGAGTTCCAGGACAGCCAAAGCTACAAAGGGAAACCCTGTTGAAAAACAAAACAAACCCAAAAAATAATAACCAGTAAGAAATTATAGTTCAATTGGCTAAACATCAAGTACTTAAATGAAAACAATATCTCTTGTTTCCTAGTTGAGTCATCATAAGCTAGATAAAATTTGTGTGACTATTATCAACCATTTGGCTGCTTACAGCCACAGCCTTCAAACATGCTTCCTCTTGTGATCCAGGAAACTCAACTCCAAGAATCATTAATGACAAAGCAGTAAAACCCAAACTGTGACCTTTAGTAAGAAAAACAAAACAAAACAAAACAAACATACACATATTTATATATGTAAAGGATATTAATAACATTAAATTATAAAAAGTTTTTGACTATGAATAAATTATACACTAGAAAGCACTCTAAAGAAATCGTTCCTAAACTTCTACTTTAGAGAAACATTTAGTGATACAAAACATGCTTACAATAAATGGAAAGTGCAGAGATGAAGAGAAGATATGAAAGAAGAGAGAAAGAGAGAGGGAAAGAGAGGTAGGGGTCGAGGGGTGCACACCTCGTGGGAGTGGAGGGACAGAGAGAGAAAAGGGGTGGAGTTTTTCCTTAAGAAGAGGATTCTACATCAGGACACAGGGCGGCCCTAAGGGGCTGGATGAGAATATTAACACCTAGGACCTTGGATAAATTAGGCTCTACCACCTAGCTATATACCCAGGCCCTGAAAACTTCTTTAAATATTATTTTTATATTTATGTATGCCATTGTTTTAGTGACAATATCTATTATCTTTTGTCTAGAATATTCATTCACTCGTTGAATATTTATTCAGTGCTTACCATGAGTTTGGGAAAGACTGTAGTAGAAAAGGGATAAATCTAGCAGGTCCTATGACCTCAGGACATACTGTATAATGAAGCAGAGCAATGTATTGTTTAATTTAAGGTAGAAGTCAATTCCGCAATAAACAGTGTTAAGGTTTTCAGAATCATTAAAAAAAATACAGAAGTCAACTGATTATGACCATTAAATAACAAAATGACAATAGATTCCTTGATTCAGGAATACAGAGGCAGTGAATCAGTTTTTCATGCAAACAGCACTGCCCTTAGAAAAGGGCACACCCTGATTCCTCTGGGAGGTACCTATTTACTAGTTCTGTGTATCTAATTCTCTTGTGATGGCAGCTGAGTTGCTTGTTGTCTGCACGTTGCTTAGCACAGGAATCCCTCTGTTTTGGGCGTTGTTTGTTTTGTCTTTTGGTTTGTTTGTTTGTTTATCAGAACATTATGTTTCCTGTTTCGCTTTTCAATTTACTGAATTTTCAATTTACTGAAAAAAAATGTGAGTTAAAAAGAAACAGGCTAGCAATTCAGACTCTAAATCATCAGAAAAACACAATGAGCAATAAAACAAGATATTGCACAAGACTCAAAGGCAACTCCAACTTTCCAGAAATTCAAATTACAATTTGAGCTGCTGCCACAAATCTATCAATGGCAAGCATATACATTTTGATACCAAGATATTCAACATTAATTATTTTTACCTTGGTTCCAAACTATTGATCTTCATGTTTGTAACAGAATTTTTTTCTAATTAAAATAAAAATTAGTTGTAAATGCTATTAGAATTTCAATTTTGTATTTGTTAAAAACATACTTGCATATTAGACTGAAGAGTTGTCTCA
>CABHPH010039817.1:0-11015 GCA_902168325.1 Peromyscus nudipes | reverse complement strand
TTGGTTGTAAACCCAACCACGTGACTGCCTCGTCACTGTCGTCTGTCACTGTCCAAGTTTTCCATAGTTGGTATTGAGATTAAAGGCGTGGACCACCATCGCCCCTTACCAAGTGCTGGGATTAAAGGCGTGGACCACCACCGCCCCTTACCAAGTGCTAGGATTAAAGGCGTGGACCACCACCGCCCTGGCTTTCGCTATGGCTTGCTAATAGCTCTGACATCTAGGCAACTTTATTTATTAACATACAAATAAAATCACATTTTAGTACAAATAGAATACCACTATAGACAACCAGCGTCCCTGTGATACATGGTGATACATTGACCAGTACTAGTTTACACCGTCCCAGCACAGACACCCAGCGTCGCTGTGACACACGGTGATACATTGACCAATCCCAGTTTACACCATCAGCACCGACAACGAGCGTCACTGTGATACACAGAAATACATTGACAAGTCCCAGTTCACACCATCAGCAGAGACAACCAGCATCACTGTGATACACGGTGATACATTGACCAGTCCCGGTTTACACTGTCAGCACACACAACCATGGTCACTGTGGTATACGGTGATACATTGACCAGTCCAAGTTTACACCATCAGCACAGACAACCAGCGCCACTGTGATGCACGGTGACACAATTGACCAATCCCAGTTTACACGGTCAGCACAGACAACCAGCGACACTGTGACACACGGTGATACATTGACCAATCCCAGTTTACACCGTCCCAGCACAGACAACCAGCATCACTGTGACACACGGTGATATATTGACCAGTCCTAGTTTACACCATCACCACAGACAACCAGCTTCACTGTGACACACGGCGATACATTGACCAATCCCAGTTTACACCATCAGCACAGACAACCCGAGACACTGTGATATGCGGTGATACATTGACCAATCCCAGTTTACACCATCAGCACAGACAACCCGCGTCACTGTGATACACGGTGATACAATTGACCAATCCTAGTATACACCACCACAGCACAGACAACTACCGTCACTGAGATACACGATGATAAAATTGACCAGTCCCAGTTTACACCATCAGCACTGACAACCCGCGTCACTGTGATACACGGTGATACATTGACCAGTCCCAGTTTACACCATCAGCACAGACAACCAATGTCACTATGATACACGGTGATTCAACTGACCACTCCCAGTTTACACCATCAGCACAGACAACACGCCTCATTGTGATACACGGTGATACATTGACCAGTCCCAGTTTACACCATCCCAGCAAAGACAACCCGCGTCACTGTGATACATGGTGATACAAGTGACCAGTCCTAGTTTACACCATCAGCAAAGACAAAAAGCATCACTGTGACACACGGTGATACATTGACCAGTCCTAGTTTACACCATCAGCACAGACAACCATCTTCGCTGTGACACACGGTGATACATTGAGCAGTCCCAGTTTACACCATCAGAATAGAGAACCAGCGTCACTGTGACACACGGTGATACATTGACTAGTCCCAGTTTACACCATCAGCACAGACAACCCGCGGCACGGTGATACACGGTGATACATTGAACAATCCCAGTTTACACCGTCCGCACAGACAACCAGCCTCACTGTGATACATGGTGATACAATTGATCAATCCCGTTTAGACCATCAGCACAGACAACCAGCGTCACTGTGATACACGGTCATACATTCACCAGTCCTAGTTTACACCGTAAGCACAGACAACCAGCGTCACTGTGATATACGGGGATACATTGACAAGTCCCAGTTTACACCATCAGCACAGACAACCTACGTCACTGTGATACACGGTGATACATGACCAATCCCAGTTTACAACATCAGCACAGACATCCATCGTCACTGTGATGCACGGTGATACATTGACCAGTCCTAGTTTACACCGTCCCAGTACAGACAACCAGCGTCACTGTGATACACGGTGATACATTGACCAGTCCTAGTTTACACCATCCCAGTACAGACAACCAGCATCACTGTGATACACGGTGATACATTGACCAGTCCTAGTTTACATCATCAGCACAGACAAACAGCGTTACTGTGATACACGGTGATACATTGACCAGTCCCAGTTTACACCGTCCCAGCACAGACAACCCGTGTCACTGTGATACATGGTGATACATTGACCAATCCCAGTTTACTCCGTACCAGCACAGACAACCAGCGTCAATGTGATACATGGTGATACATTGACAAGTCCTAGTTTACACCATCAGCACAGACAACCATCATCGCTGTGACACACGGTGATACATTGAGCAGTCCCAGTATACACCATCTGCACAGACAACCAGCGCCACTGTGATACACTTTGACACAATTGACCAATCCCAGTTTATACCATCAGCACAAACAACCAACGTCACTGTGACCCTCGGTGATACATTGACCAATCACAGTTTACACCGTCCCAGCACAGACAACCAGCATAACTATGACACACGGTGATACATTGACCAGTCCTAGTTTACACCATCAGCACAGACAACCAGCGTCACTGTGACTCATGATGATACGTTGACCAATCCCAGTTTACAAAATCAGCACAGACAACCCGCGTCACTGTGATACGCGGTGATACATTGACCAAAACTAGTTTACACCATCAGCACAGACAACCCGCGTCACTGTGATACACGTGATAGAATTGACCAATCCTACTTTACACCATCACAGCACAGACAACCACCGTCCCTGTGATACACGGTGATACATTGACCAGTCCTAGTTTACAGCATCAGCACAGGCAACCAGCGTCACTGTGACACAAGGTGATACATTGACCAGTCCCAGTTTACACCATCAGCACAGACAACCCGTGTCACTGTGATGCACGGTGATACATTGACCACTCCCAGTTTACACCGTCGCAACACAGACAACCCGGGTCACTGTGATACACGGTGATACAATTGACCAATCTCAGTTTACACCGTCCCAGCACAGACAACCAGCGTCACTGTGACACACGGTCATACTTTGACCAGTCCTAGTATACACCATCAGCACAGACCCCAGCGTCACTGTGATACACGGTGATACATTGACTAATCCTAGTTTACAACATCACAGCACAGACAACGAGCGTCACTGTGATACACGGTGACACAGTTGACCAATCCCATTTTACACCGTCCCAGCACAGAAAACCAGTCTCACTGTGATACACGGTGATACATTTGACGAGTCCTAGGTTACACCATCAGCACAGACAACCAGCGTCACTGTGATACACGGTGATACGTTGACCAGTACTAGTTTACACCATCAGCACAGACAACCTGCGTCACTCTGATACACGGTTATACAATTGACCAATCCCAGGTTACACCATTAGTACAGACAATCAGCATCACTGTGATACATGGTGATACATTGACCAGTCCCATTTTACACCGTCCCAGCACAGACAACCATCGTCACTGTGACACACGGTGATACAATTGACCAGGCCTAGTTTACACCATCAGCAAAGACAAAAAGCATCACTGTGATACACGGTGATACATTGACCACTCCTAGTTTACACCATCAGCAATGACAACCATCTTCGCTGTGACACACAGTGATACATTGACCAGTCCCAGTTTAAACCATCAGCACAGACAACCAGCGTCACTGTGATACACGGTGATACATTGACCAGTCCCGGTTTACACCGTCAGCCCAGACATCCAGGGTCACTGTGATATACGGTGATACATTGACCAGTCCTAGTTTACACCATCAGCAGAGACAACCAGAGCCACTGTGATACATGTTGACACAATTGACCAATACCAGTTTCACCATCAGCACAGACAACCAGCGTCACTGTGACACATGGTGATACATTGACCAATCCCAGTTTAAAACGTCCCAGCACAGACAACCAGCATCGCTGTGAGACACGGTGATACATTGACCAATCCTAGTTTACACCATCAGCACAGACAACCCGCGTCACCGTGATACACGGTGATACAATTGACCAATCCTAGTTTACACCATCACAGCACAGACAACCACCATCACTGTGATACACGGTGATACATTGACCACTCCTAGTTTACAGCATCAGCACAGGCAACCAGTGTCACTGTGACACACGGTGATACATTGACCTGTCCTAGTTTACACCATCAGCACAGACAACCCGTGTCAATGTGATACACGGTGATACATTGACCAGTCCCAGTTTACACCATCAGCACTGACAACCCGTGTCACTGTGATACACGGTGATACATTGACCAATCCCAGTTTACACCGTCCCAGCACAGACAACCAGTGTCAATGTGATACACGGTGATACATTGACCAATCCCAGGTTACACCATCAGCACAGAAAACCCGCGTCACTGTGATACACAGTGATACATTGACCAATCCCAGTTTACAACATCAACTCAGACAACCAGCGTCACAGTGATGCACGGTAATACATTGACCAATTCCAGTTGACATCGTCCCAGCACGGACAACCAGTGTCACGGTGATACACAGTGATACATTGACCAATCCCAGGTTACACAGTCCCAGCACAGACAACCCGCATCACTATAAGACACGCTGATACATTGAACAGTCCCGGTTTACACCATCAGCACAGACAACCCGCGTCACTGTTATACACGGTGATACATTGATCAGTCCCAGTTTACACCATCCCAGCACAGACAACCAACGTGACTGTGATACACGGTGATACATTGACCAGTCCCAGTTTACACAATCAGCACAAACAACCAGCATCACTGTGGTTTTCGGTGATAGATTGACCAATCCATGTGTACACCATCAGCACAGGCAACGAGCGTCACTGTGATACACGGACATGCATTGACCAATCCCAGTTTACACCATCAGCACAGACCACCAGCGTCACTGTGATACAAGATGATACATTGACCAATCCCAGTTTACACCGTCCCAGCACAGACAACCAGCGTCACTGTGATACACGAGGATACATTGACCAATCCCAGTTTACACCATCAGCACAGACAACACGCGTCACTATGATACACAGTGATACATTGACCAATTCCAATTTACAACATCAACACAGACAACCAGCGTCACTGTGATGCATGGTCATACATTGACCTGTCCTAGTTTATACCGTCAGCACAGACAACCAGCGCCACTGTGATACACAGTGATACATTGACCAATCCCAGTTTACACAGTCCCAGCACAGACAACCCGCGTCACTATAATACACGGTGATACATTGAACATTCCCAGTT
The DNA here is from genome assembly GCA_902168325.1 of Peromyscus nudipes. NCBI lineage: Eukaryota > Metazoa > Chordata > Mammalia > Rodentia > Cricetidae > Peromyscus > Peromyscus nudipes. The sequence continues at coordinate 5,745 of CABHPH010039817.1, read as the reverse complement.
TAAACCATCAGCACAGACAACCATTGTCACTGTGATACACGGTGATACATTGACCTGTCCTAGTTTACACCATCAGCACAGATAACCCTCGTCACTGTGATACATGGTGATACAACTGACCAGTCCCAGTTTACACCATAAGCAGAGACAACCCGTGTCACTGTTATACACGGTGATACATTAACCAGTCCGAGTTTACAACATCAGCACAGACAACCCGCATTACTGTGATACACAGTGGTACATTGACCAGTCCTGGTTTACACCGTCCCAGCACAGACAACCAACAACACTATGATACACGGTGATATATTGACCAGTCCTGGTTTAAACCATCAGCACAGACAACCAGCGTCACTGTGATACACGCTGATAAATTGACCAGTCCTAGTTTGCACCATCAGCACAGACAACCATATCACTGTGATGCACGGTGATACATTGACCAATCCTAGTTTACACCATCAGCACAGACAACCAGCGTCACTGTGATACACGGTGATACATTGACCAGACCCAGTTTGCACCATCAGCACAGACATCCAGCGTCACTGTGATACACGGTGATACATTGACCAGTCCTAGTTTGCACAATCAACACTGACAACCAGCATCACTGTGATGCATGGTGATACATTGACCAATCCCAGTTTACACCATCAGCACTGACAACCAGCATCACTGTGATGCACGGTGATACATTGACCAATCCTAATTTACACCATCAGCACAGTCAACCCGCGTCACTGTGATACACAGAGATACATTGACCAATCCCAGTTTACACCATCAGCACAGACAACCCGCGTCACTGTGATAGGCGATGATACAATGAACAATCCCAGTTTACACCATCAGCACAGACAACCAGCGTCACTGTGATACACGGTGATACATTGACCAATCTCAGTTTACACCATCAGCACAGACAACCCGCGTCACTGTGACACACGGTGATACATTTGACGAGTCCTTGTTTACACCATCAGCACAAACACCCCGCTTCACTTTGATACACGGTGATACATTGACCAATACCATTTTACACCATCCCAGCATGGACAACCAGCGTCACTGTGACACACGGTGATACAATTGAACAATCCCAGTTTACACCGTAAGCACAGATACCCAGGGTCACTGTGATACAAGGTGATACATTGACCAGTCCTAGTTTACACCATCAGTACAGACAACCAGCGTCATTGTGACACACGGTGATACATTGAATAGTCCTAGTTTACACCGTCCCAGCACAGACAACCAGGGTCCCTGTTTTACAGGGTGATACATTGACCAGTCCCAGTTTACACGATCAGCACAGACAACCCGTGTCACTGTAATACACGGTGATACATTCACCAGTCCTAGTTTACACTATCACAGCACAGACCACCCGCGTGACTGTGATACACGTTGACACATTGACAAATCCCAGTTTTCACCATCCCATGACAGACAACCAGTGTCACTGTGACACACGGTGATACAATTGACCATTCGCAGTTTACACCATCTGCACAGACAACCGCGTCACTGTGATACACGGTGATACAACTGACCAGTCCTAGTTTACAGCATCAGCACAGACCCCCAGAGTTACTGTGATACACGATGATACACTGTCCAATCCAATTTTACACCATCAGCAGAGACAACCAGGGTCACTGTGATACACGGTGATACATTGACCAGTCCTAGTTTTCACCGTCCCAGCACAAACAACCCCCGTCACTGTGACTACGGTGACATATTTACCAGTGTTGGTTTACACCATCAGCACAGACAACCAGCGTCACTGTGATACACGGTGATACATTTACCAGTCCTATTTTACACCGTCAGCACAGACAACCAGAGTCACTGTGATACATGGTGAAACAATTGACCAATCCCAGTTTACACCATCAACACAGACAACAATCGTCACTGTGATACACGGTGATACATTTACCAATCCTAGTTTACACTATCAGCGCAGACAACCAGCGTCACTGTGACACACGGTCATACAATTGACCAGTTCCAGTTTACACCGTCCCAGCACAGACAACCAGCGTGACTGTGATACACGGTGACAAATTGACCAGTCCCAGTTTACACCATCAGCACTGACAACCCGTGGGACTGTGATGCACGGGGATACATTGATCAGTCCTAGTTGACAGCGTCCCAGCACAGACTACGCGCGTCACTGTGATACACGGTGATACAATTGACCAGTCACAGTTTATACCGTCAGCACAGAAAACCAGCGTCACTGTGATACACGGTGATACATTGACTAGCCCTAGTTTACACCATCAGCATAGACAACAAGTGTCACTGTGATACACGGTGATACTTTGACCAGTCCTAGTTCACACCATCAGCACAGACAACCAGCGTCATTGTCATACTCGATGATACATTGACCAATCCCAGTTTACACTGTCAGCACAGACAACCCACGTCAATTTGATACACGGTGATACATTGACCAGTCCTAGTTTACAGCGTCGGCACAGACAACCCGCGTCACTGAGACACATGGTGATACATTGACCAGTCCTAGTTTACACCATCAGCACAGACAACCAGCGTCATTGTAATACACGGTGATACATTGACCAGCCCCAGTTTACACCATCAGCACAGACAACCAGCGTCACTGTGATACACGGTGATACAATTGACCAATCCCAGTTTACACCATCAGCACAGACAACCAGCGTCACTGTGATACACGGTGATACATTGACCAGCCCCAGTTTACACCATAAGCACAGACAACCAGCGTCACTGTGCTACACGGTGATACAACTGACCACTCCCATTTTACACCATCAGCACAGGCAACCAGCGTCACTGTGATACACGGTGATACATTGACAAGTCTAAGTTTTACCATCAGCACAGACAACCCCCGTCACTGTGACACACGATGATATATTGACCAATCCCAGTTTACACCATCAGAAGAACAGACAACCAGCCTCACTGTGATACACGATGATACATTGACCAGTCCTAGTTTACACCGTCCCAGCACAGACAACCCGCATCACTGTGATACACGGTGATACATTGACCAGTCCTAGTTTACACCATCAACACAGACAACCTGCGTCACTGTGATACATGGTGATACATTGACCAATCCCAGTTTACACCGTCCCAGCACAGACAACCCGCGTCACTGTGACAAACAGTGACACATTTACCAGTCCTAGTTTACACCATCAGCACAGACAACCAGCGTCACTGTGATACACGGTGGTATTGACCAATCACTGTTTACACCGTCCAAAACAGACAACCAGCATCACTGTGATACCGGTGATACATTGACCAGTCCTAGTTTACACCGTCCAGCACAGACAACCAGCGTCACTGTGATAAACGGTGATATATTGACCAGTCTCAGTTTACACAATCAGCACAGACAACCCACGTCACTGTGATACACGGTGATACATTGACCAGTCCTAGTTTACACCATCAGCACAGACAACCAGCTTCACGGTGATACACGGTGATACATTGACCAATCGTAGTTTACACCATCAGCACAGACAACCAGCGTCACTGTGACACACGGTGATACATTGACCAGTCCTAGTTTACACCATCCGCACAGACAAACAGCGTCACTGTGATACATGGTGATACATTGACCAATCCTAGTTTACACCATCAGCACCGACAACCAGCTTCACTGTGATACACGGTGATACATTGACCAGTCCTAGTTTGCACTGTCCCAGCACAGACAACCCACGTGACTGTGACACACGGTGACATATTGACCAGTCCTAGTTTACACCATCAGCACAGACAACCAGCGTCACTGGGATACACGGTGAAACACTGACGAATCCTAGTTTACAAGATCAGCACAGACAACCAGCGTCTCTGTGATAAGAGGTGATATTTGACCAATCCGAATTTACACTGTCCCAGCACAGACAACCTGCGTCACTGTGACACACGGTCACACATTGACCAGTCCTAGTTTACACCATCAGCACAGACAACCAGCGTCACTGTGATACACGGTGATACATTGACCAATCCCAGTTTACACCATCAGCACAGACAACCAGCATCACTCTGATACACGGTGATACAATTGAACAGTCCTAGTTTACACCATCAGCACAGACAACCAGCGTCACTGTGATACACGGTGATACAATTGACCAATCCCAGTTTACACCATCAGCACAGACAACCCTAATCACTGTGATACACGGTGATAAAATTGAACAGTCCCAGTTTACACCATCTGCACAGAAACCCCACGTCACTGTGAAACATGGTCATACATTGACCAGTCCCAGTTTACACCGTCCCAGCACAGACAACCCGCGTCACTGTCATACATGGTGATAGATTGACCAATCCCTGTTTACACCATCAGCATAGACATCCCGCGTAACTGTGATACACGGTGATACATTGACCAGTCCCAGTTTACACCATCAGCACAGACAACCAGCGGCACTGTCATACACAGTGATACAATTGACCAGTTCCATTTTACACCATCCCAGCACAGACAACCCGCGTCACTGTTATACACAGTGATACATTGATCAGTCCCAGTTTACACCATCAGCACAGACAACCAGCATCACTGTGATACATGGTGATACATTGACCAATCCCAATTTACACCATCAGCACAGACAACCAGCGTCACTGTGATGCATGGTGATACATTGCCCAGTCCAAGTTTACACCATCAGCACAGAAAACCAGTGTCACTCTGATATATGGTGATACTTTCACCAGTCCCAGTTTACACCATCAGCACAGACAACCCGTGTCACTGTGATACACGGTGATACATTGACCAGTCCCAGTTTACACCATCAGCACAGACAACCAGCGTCACTGTGATACATGGTGATACATTGACCAATCCCAGTTTACACCATCAGCCCAGACAACCAGCATCACTGTGATACATGATGATACAGTGTCCAATCCCAGTTTACACCATCAGCACAGACAACCAGCGTCACTGTGATACACGGTGATACATTGACCAATCCCAGTTTACACCGTCCCAGCACAACCAGCGTCACTGTGATACACAGTGATACATTCACCAGTCCCAGTTTACACCATCAGCACAGACAAACGCATCACTGTGATACACGGTGATACATTTACCAGTCCCAGTTTATTCCGTCCCAGCACAGACAACCTGCGTCACTGTGATACACGGTGATACATTGACCAGTTCCAGTTTACAACTTCAGCAGAGACAACCCGCGTCATTGTGATACACAGTGATACATTGACCAGTCCTAGTTTACACCATCAGTACAGACAACACGCGTCACTGTGATACACGGTGATACATTGACCAGTCCCAGTTTACACCGTCCCAGCACAGAGAACCCGCGTCACTGTGATACACGGTGATACAATTGACAAATCCCAGTTTACACCATCAGCACAGACAACCCGCATCACTGTGATGCATGGTGATACGTTGACCAGTCCTAGTTTACACCGTCCCAGCACAGACAACCCGCCTTACTGTGATACACGGTGATACAATTGACCAATCCCAGTTTACACCATCCCAGCACACACAACCAGCATCACTGTGATACACAGTGATACTATTGACCAATCCCAGTTTACACCATCAGCACAGACAACCAGTGTCACTGTGATACACGGTGATACATTGACCAATCCCAGTTTACACCATCAGCACAGACAACCAGCGTCACTGTGATACACGGT
>CABHPH010039816.1:0-18590 GCA_902168325.1 Peromyscus nudipes | reverse complement strand
ACACACACACACACACACACACACACACACACACACACACACACACACACGATTATGGGTTTTTTTTTTTGCTTTTTCCCAAGGCCGGTTACTGTATTATGCTCTTTCAGCTGCACCTTTCTTACTCTTTGGATTATAATCATCTGGTGTTAAGCTTCTGCTATACACAATCCAAAGATCAAGCAGGGATTTTATGGGCAGCCTGAAGCTCAGAAGAAAGAATTAGGTTGAGCATCTGCATTCTCAACGTATCTTCTCTTACCCTCTGAAAATATACGGAATAAAATCAGAGTATTATGACTTAAGTAGCCAGGTATAATCAGAGCTGAGAAGAGGCAGCCCAGGAAGCCAGATGTCATGGAAAACCTGGGTGCACAGTGCATTATCCTCAGACCTCACCGAGCTCAGCTAAGCAGGCTGAAGGAACTGGGTGGAGATTCTGTGACTCAGCCAGGGTGACATGGCTGGGATGAGGCACTGAGCTCTGACTCGATCTGCCTCCCAGGTGCTGGTGTCCCTCCAGTACTGCCTTATTGTCCTCGGCAAGTACGCAGTCTCTCGATTGAGTGAAGCCCGAGGTTTAGATACAGAGTTTGCACCCGCCTCTCACCAGCTAGGTCACAAATCAGGAAGATTCTCCTCTGTGAGGAGGACAAGTGTGGCATCCCAGTAACTAACTGTCTTCAGATCATGAAGTGGTCACCGGGAGAGTGCCCTGAAAACTACAAAGGGACACAGAAATGTCAGGCTTGTAATATCTTTGTTAGGAGTCCGAAGCCACGGAGATGGGTTAGCTGGGTAAACGAACAGGTACTTACATGAAGCCCCTTGGAACTGGTGAAGGGGAACTGGAGCAGGTAGAGACACTGAGCTCCCACCTATCACAGTGTGGTCTGTGCCCTCTGCAAAGAAGGATGAGGAACAGCGAGGAGGCAGCCAGGTTTATAAGGTCACAAAGGCTTGCTCTGGTGAGGGTGGACTCTGTTTTCCCGGCAGCCTCGGCTTTCCTTGTCGTGTATAGTGAGGTAGAGGGAGAACAGAGAGCTAGAGCATGTGTGTTGGGTACAGCGTGGGGCCATCTGGTTTGTGGCACTTAGAAGCTGTGTACTTGGAGATCACTTCTCAAGTACTGGTGTCCATCCATCTAAGGCCTGAGAATCTTTAAAAGACGAAGAAAACAGTGTCTTCCTAACAACATGTGGGGTTCTCATGAGCACCACATTGAATAATGCATCCAAATGTTGGTTCAGAAAGATGCAGTGCAGATGAGCTGTCTTTGGCCTCAGTGAACAACCACTAGAACTTGGTGTTTGCTATGAGGTCTCCAGGAGCTCTGGCCATGCATCCTAGGGCACATATGGGTTGCACATTGATCAAACTTTGAGGGACTACCCTGTTATGTTCCTGTTGCATCTCAGCTGGGCTGCACTTTTCCCCAACTGAGAGAACTCCATAAACACAAGCATTCAGGGTGTACCCCTGCCCAGCTAAGGTAGAAAATATAGAAACAAGCGAGTGTTACCATCTCCTGGGGGTGTATCTAATATGTCACAAAGCCTGAGAAGTACTATGTTAAGGGGTTGTGCTGGAAGGAACATTTTAAAGCCATATAAATGTCACTTTGACAGAGAAGTAGTATAAGGGCTGGGTGCTCCTCCACTGCCCAGGGATGCTGCGTCCCCTGAGATCCTGAGTTAAAGACAAGGACTCCCTTGAAGAGAATGAGTTTCCTCAGCAAGAAGGAGAGGAGACTAAGAAAAACAACTGAGGTTTTTAGAAAATCTAGTCACAAACAGAAAAACAATCTTCATTGGTGAAGAGCAACACTCCCTGAAGGTGGAGACACCAGTGTGTGGCAGCTTCATGGCTCTGTGCAGTCCATTTGGCGCTCTGGTTAATACAGTCGGCTTCATCTTTTAGGCATAGGGGAGTCACTCTGGGTGAGACTGGAACATTTTGGTAGGATCAAGGTTGGCTGCACCTACTCATGCTGCATGTCTGTGGACTTGGGAATTCAGGTTTCAGAACCTGCCTTCCCCACCTCTCTTCCAGGAGAGCCGGATTCAGAAGTGAAATGTCTAGAGTTTGGTCTAACAGTGTCAGGGGCCAGGATGGCAAAGACCCATGAATCCCAGCTGGAGGAAGGTTCATTTTGGAAAACACAGCCAAAGCTAATGGCGGTAAGGCAATAGAACACCTGTATTTGCCTAGGGCTGCCTGTGAGCACAGGGTGTGCAGGCTCTGTCCGTGGAGCCCCTGTTTTTGCTCCAGCCTCTCGCTGAAGCCAGGTACCTCACTGCACTTCTCATGAATGATAGTCTCCTTTTCACTTTAAAATTTTCAGTCAGTTAAACATGGGGGCTTTCCAAATGTGTTCCATGAGTGCATTTAGTATTGCATCTACACCAGCCTTCTGCGAATAATCTTATTGTAAATGGATTTGTAATCAAAATGTCCTAGATAGTTACACATTTGCATAGTTTGAATAAACAGGTAAAGACAGCAAAAACAAAACAAAACAAAACAAAACAAAAGATCAACACAAAGGGCTCAACATTGAACAAATATAAGTGTCTCTATCAGCTACTAGAAGCCACTAGGAAGCCACGCTGATTTAAACAGTGCCCTTCCTTGTCCCCTGGCACAGAGAGTTCACTGTTCTCTGTGGATGATTTGTCCTTCCGTGTATTTGCTGGACTGTGAGTTACTTATGTGCTCATGGGCTTTAGTGAGGCTGGGCAAGGAACACTCATCCAAAATAATTTTGAAAAAGTTTACAGAGAAGGAAGAAGAGGGAGATAAACCCTTCATGTGCCCTTTTAGGGCAGCATGTGCAGGTCTACAGCTATTCTTTAGGACCGGGTCCTAAGCAGAGCCCATTGCTCCTGGGCGTGATAGTGACACCACCCTGACCTGTCTGCACCAACGGCACTGTGGTGTTTGGTGTTGCCAGCACTGATTCAAAGATTAACGTTCATGGGCTTTGTATGTGATGTGTTTATTCTACGTTGAAGGTGGCCCACCTCACTCCGGTTACGGCAGAGATAGAGGTCTAGTGCTTTCCTCTGCTTATGGACCAATGCACAAGCTCTGAGAAAACTCTGTGAGAAGTATCATGGGCAGTAGATATAGGCAGCAGAAGGGTTTGGGGTTGCTGAGCTGCATTGAGGTTTTCCTTCCATAGATATAGTAGGCTATAGGCATCAGCAAGTTTACAAACATAGAGCGAGCAGACCATCTGACCAAGTGAAGGCCAGAGATCCTGGAGATGGGGAGGAGAGTGGGGAAGAGCAGTTATAATGTCCTGTCATGGAGTCTGGAGTTCCTAAAGTGTTTTTGTCAGACTAGCAATCTAGTAAAAACTCTAAAGAGCCTTCATTCCAAAATGATTTTAGCATCACTCAGAGCTTCCAGAAAGAGTGAAGAGGCCTAGAATATTCTCTACTAACTCCCAGAAATGATGATCTATGATTTAACAGGGAGCATGTATCAACAGTGGGAAACTGAGGTCTGAAATAACGTTAAGTGTGGGCTTGTTTACATTTGCCAGCTTTTGTAGGTGTTTCCCTGTCTGGGAAGAGGTATGGACCATTCTCTGAGATTTTGTTACACAATGTAGGGAACTTCCCTTCCCCTAGTACTGCCACTATGGTCACAGCCTCTGCCTACTGCTGAACCCTGAGCACCAGTGACCTGTACTCTTTCAGGGAAAATCTGTCATCTTGAGGACATCCAGCAAATTGGCTTTTGTCAGTGGTCAGCAAGGTCAGATGCATTCATGGGTTCCTGGTCTTCTTTGGTGAAGGGTATGGTAGGCCTTGGTCCATTCTGGAATTGGACAGCTTATTTCTTACTGCCCAGCTTGAGAACTGATTGTACATTCTGGATACAGAACTTTCGTTGAGTTTGTGGTTTGAAAAAAAAAAATCTTTGGCTACGTCTAAGAAACAATCCATGGTCACAAAGATTTTCTCCCCTTTCTTACAAAAGGCTACAACCTCCCCAGCCAGTGTCTGAGTAAGAAGTCTGGGAATGGCAGTTTCAGGATGGTGGCAGGAGGTGGGGGGAAGTGAAGCCTCTGGCATCAAAGAAGAACATACCGGGTCTCAGGCCACCCAACAGCTCACATCAAAGCAGCGTGCATAGGCACATACATGCATGCATTTAGGAATACAGGTGTATATGTACACATGTTGGCACATGTTTGGGATCACCTGGAAAAGTGTCCTTTAGCCTAACTCTACTAGTTACTTTTATGCATGTGCCATGCTGCTTGTGTGTCGGTCAGAGGACAACTTGTGGAAGCCAGCTCTTTACTTCTACTATGTGGGTCCCAGGGACAAAACTCAAGTTATTGGTCTTGGTGGTAAGTGACTGTACCTGCTGAGTGTTTGGCCAGCCCCATAACTTCATCTTCATTTCATTCATTCATTTATGTAACAAGAGTTAGCCAGTCCTCTGCTCTCTTCAGCTCTGTCATGAGTTCCAGGGAGACAAAGCCAAGAGTCGTTATGCTATTCCAGACCCACCAGAAGGAGGCAGGCCCATCACAGTCAGCACTTCCTGCAGCAGGCGCAGCTGAGCCACGACTGAGCATCCTAGAGACCAGGGTTTGAAACAGTGAAGTTGCTGAGCCATGGACCGCAGCAGTGGATGTCATTTCTGAGGCAACACTCCTTGCTGTGTGTCACAGTCTCTCTTGTTACCCACAGTTAAGGACCCTTATGTCAAATTTCCTTCACTCTGGTGTTGGAAGACTGAGAGGCGCATAGGCTGTCAAAGCTTAAGGCCTTGGTGATGGGCCTCTCAAGATGTTGGAAGGGTAAGCTTTGAGCATGGTCTGAGGACAGCTCCCTGGGGAGTGCGATCCTCCTTTATTCCACAGCTGACATTGAGTGCCACACCCTCAGTACTTCTATCACATACATCTATCACATACACCAACTTTCAGGGTTTCAAAACTATAGAGTGAGATATTTAGGGGCCAAGACTCATTTCCTAATTATCTTGCATGCATTTTGTGTTAGGTGAGTTCCCAGCACATACCTGCTACTTAATAGCCAATTGCCACTAAATAAACCAATTAATCAGTGAGTTGAATAAATGTCGGGCTGGTAAATGCTGTTCCATTTGCTCTTGTCTGTGGCATAAATTCTGCCGTTATGGCTGATTTCAGGCCACCAGTTCGCTATCTATCATTCAGTTCACAGAACTACTGACAACTGAGCAGTCAGCATTCATCAGCCAATACAAGCCAGGAGCTCAGCTCTTTGGTGTGTCAAGGTGGAAATCATTGTGCACATATGGATGGAATTTAGGTCTGGCTTAGCCCAAGTTGTTTTGCTAGGTTGTAGACACCTCATGGGCAGAGCCCGGGTCTCATGCTCCTTGAGTCTCTTGGAGTTCTCTGGCCCACACATCACAGCAGCTGTAGTTATATCATGTATAAGCTCAACCTCCCAGGCTCTAAAGGTCTGTGGGGGATTTTCCTTGCCAAGAAAAAACAACTCTAGAGAAAAAGCTCTCATCGCCCTTGGGTAAACTATGAAGACTCAGGATGAGCATGAACAATACCCTGGACAACACAGGCCAGGTGGGGAGAAAACAGGCTCAGTGTTGGGAGGGGAGATAGAAGTCGAAGAGTGGTCCAGCAAAGACTCAGGTCAGGGCAGGAACACAAGCTCCATGCTATCCTTGTCCAGAGGGTGGTGGGATGCCAAGGAGCCAAGGAGAGCTTAGGTAGCTGCAGGGTCTGTGACAGCCACTATCACCAAAAGGCTCCTTGTTCAAGGCCTGCTGTGTTTCTTCATACCTTAATAGACCAGGTGACAGTCAGTTTAGATTAGAACAGGATAACACAATTGGGAAGTTTCTGGTTAAGGTCCACCCCTGTCCACATACCTTGGCCCATGCCTGGTTCCTCTGACAGTTGAGACTCCACGTGTTAGGGTTCTCTGAGCCTCATTTGGCACTAGACTAAGAGTTGCTTATCATATTTCATCCAGAGTCCTAAGCTCGGCTCTGACCACTCACCTGCTGCTCTGGGTAGCCTCCTATTACCTAGTGTTCTGCTAAGAGTAGACAAGCCTTCCATCTGTAGCCTGGACCACCTAGCAGATCCCAGGTCTAAGGCTAACCCCTGTGCCCAGCCAGCCCTGTGTAGGTGACAATCCTCATGGAACTCAGGACCTGAGTCTATTATATTCAACCTCCAGTTGGAGTAATTCCCATAAGAGCACCATGAAATCCCCATGGCTACCTAGGAACAGCCTTCAGTGGGTTGGGCAAAGGAAACTTTGGTATCTGTTAATCTGTACCTCCATGACTCTTATCAGCAGACACACAGGGAAACACGGTCCTTGGTGCTGAACGACATACTTTAGTGCCTAGGTTTTTGTAGGAAATGTTAACTGTTTCAACATTATTTTTCTGGAAGGACCCTTCTAGTGTTAGAGAGTATGTGTGATTTCATGTGTCTTATTTGTGTGTGTGTAGTGAGAGGTAGGAGTATATAGCACACTTGGGTGTTCTTTGGTGTTTAGTGTATGGCTGCCCATATGTGGTGGTGGTGTCTCTTTGTGTGAGGTGTGTGTTGTCTCTATCAGAGGTACATGCGTCTCTCTGTGTAAGGAAGGGTGGTGTGCAGTCTCTCTTTGTGAAGGGCATGCAGCTTCTGTGTAAGGATGTGTCTGTGTATTAGGGGTGCACTGTCTGTGTGTGAGGGGTATTCTGTCTCTGTGTATTAGGGGTATGCTGTCTCTCTGTGTGTTTTATTTTTTTCATTGATGGGAAAAGCCTGACAATCAAATTACTTAGAAGACTTTTCAAATTGACTTTGCCTCTCTTATAAAAATGAGCCATTTAATGTCTTTGAGGACATCACTGAGTCTTTCAGAGGGAGGGTGAGGCGAATCAGAAGTAAAACCCACACGCTCTCGCTAATGGTGTTAATCTCATTTGCTGTCAACATTCAATACTCATTGAAACTCCTGTCCCTCTACCCCCTGGGACAGAAGCCCTGGAAGAGGAGCTACCAGAGTAGACAGGCTACAGTCAGGCCCGACTGTAGGTTCCAGATGTCCACGAAGGGTGTGGCTGTCATGGCTCATCCTGAAGGTCAGTCTGTGAACAATAAGATGGGACAGATATGGACCTGGGAGCTGCTTCTTGCTGGAGCAAATACCATTCCACGTATTAGTACATCTGTCCAATCTTTTCACAAAAAACAGCAGGCCATTCACTCCTGCATGTGGTTCAGACAGTAGAGGTCTGAACCTGGGAATGGAGAGTAAATGTGATACATTCTTTTGGGTGGCCCTGAGTGACAAGCCCAGGTCTCTGGGGCAGTAGACACCACAGAGCCAAGGATGTCTGGCCCCAGAAAATCTTCTGCAAAAAATCCTGAGCTGTGTAAGTGGGGGCTAAAACGCTCACATCTGCCAGTACATAAGAATTGAGTGGGCCTTTCTGGGCCTATACATGTTTTGCTCAATCAAGGGGTACTGAAACCTCCTGTGTGGTTTTGGATGAGTGGGGCTCAAGGATCTCAGTCAAGGATGCCAGATGTCCAGCATAGCTATTCTGTTTCCAGAAAAGAACAATGGATATGGATGCTAGCCATTGCTAGCCAGGAGTGTATCTACAGAAAGGAGAAGAGAGGGTAGAATTCTGTTTAGAGAAAGAGCATCTGGTAGAAGTGAGACACATGCAAATGGAGTTTCAAGGTATTAGTCTGTGAACTAGGAACCAGCATAGGAGGGAGTCAATTGGCTCAGAGGAGCCAGAGGAAGCACCAGGGGAAAATGGCCTTGGGTGGAGCAGGCTCCAGTCTGACTCTGGTGTCTACAGCACCACACTGTCTGGGCAGGGCATGCATGCTTGATTATCCCCATGGGACAGATAGGAAGTCAGGGTGGCTGACTGTACAGGGCTGGAGTGGAGCAGTTTGTGGATTAAGTGGGGAAAGCCAAGGTATGGGTATGACAAGACTAGGGGGCAGCTGGGTATGGCAGGTCACTGCTCTGAGGGCAGGGAGCTGGAATACATGGACAATGTGGGACCAGGACCCTACTGGCCAGAGAGGGGAGAGCTAGAGATGTGGGATGGGAACAAAGGCTTTTTGGAAGGGAAATCAGCCTGTTCCCCTGGGTGGATTGCTTAGAAAAGCTAATGAGAGACATAAAGACCAAAAGCATTCAGGGGATGCCAAATGGAGATAGTGTTTCAGTAGGAACACACTGGATGAAATTTAGCATAAGCTGTGAGGCAAACAGCAAGCTGCCCTGCTCCCCAATGTGCATGGTGCCATTGCACAGACCATAGGCAAGCCATCTGATCCCTGGGCCGGTCTTGTGGTGGAGAGTACAACAGAGAGCAAGTCAGTACACAGTGGACAGCAGACGATGGCTGTCATGAGCTCCCTGGATAAGGCAGTGGCATGGTAGTAAGGAAGAGTCGTCAGACAGTGTGATACTAAACAAGCCCGAGAATGGGAAGGAGGCATGCACATACAGAAAGCCAGCACATCCTAGGCTTCAGGATGAGTCAGGTATAGGCCCAGGTTTGGGGTAGAGCAGTCCTGGATACCCTGTACTTGTGAAGAGTTTCAGGACCAGCTAGGTAGGGGAAGTGCACAGTTGACCCCAATGGCCCTTTGATGCTCACTGAGACACGCTCATCGTTCTCTCCCTGGCCTGCCTTATCTGGGCCTCAGCATCTCTGATATCCCGAGACCCTGTAGTCCAGAGACTGCACTGCCAGGTGGTATTGGCATGGAGGCTTGGGCACTTCCTGTCATCTATCCCAACCCCACTCTGCAGCTAGCATCTAACCCGGAAACGGTTGCTTCTCATAGGGTCCTGCCCATCTTCGTTGGCTTCCTTCCTTCCTTTTCTTTCTATTTTTAAGATCAAAAGCAAAGAGATTTCCCATACATATCCTGTCTGCACATGTATCCATTGTTGTAAGCATGCCCACCAGGGTGAGTGTACATTTGTCACGGTCAGTGAAGGACCCCTGATGCATGATGGTCACTCAAAGGTCACAGTTCACATTTATATTTACCCTGCCTATGGATGTATTTGCATGCATGCAGTGACATGATCCATTATTGTGGATCATATGAAATCTATATGGTAAAGTACCATCAATGCCTGCAGTTCTTCTGTGCTCTGCCATCCCATCCATCTCACCCCAGTCCCTGGCATTCCCCACCACTGTCTCCTCTCTTAGCTTCACCTATACCTGAACCTCATCACAGTGGACTCCCACGATGGTAGCACTTTCACACCGTCTACTTATGAACAGATATTTGAGTTTCCCTCATGTTCTGAATGGCTCTGGAGTTCCATTCTATTTGTGCTGAATACTATCATGTAATATGAGTACACCCCCTTCATTAACTCCTCCACCGAAGACATTATTTACTTGCAAGGTTTAGAAACCCAGAAAGAAAGCTACTGCAAATATCTGTGTTCAGGGTTTAGTGTCAATAACAGTTGTTACTTCTTTTGGGAAAATACTAAGGGGTTTAACTGCTAGATTCTATGGTCTCTCTCTCTCTCTCTCTCTCTCTCTCTCTCTCTCTCTCTCTCTCTCTCTCTCTCTCTCTCTCTCTGTGTGTGTGTGTGTGTGTGTGTATGAAACTACCAGGCTGTCAATCAAAACTGACTGCATCATCCTTCACTTTGGATGTGTATGCATGTGAATGTACTTGTGTATGCAAACATGCACAAGGGTGTGCATGCATGTGTGTGCACATGCACGTGGAAGTCAGATTTCAACTTCAGGTACTGCTCCTCAGGCACAATTTCACCTCATTTGGGGACAGAGTCTCAAAGTCTCATTGGCTGGGAACATGTAGGCTAAACTGCTTTCCCAAGAGTCCAGGGATCTGTCTTCTCTTTGCTAGCACTGATGTTACAGAAATGCACCACCACACCTTGATTTTTGCATGTGGGTTCTGGGAATTAAAATCATGTGCTCATGCCTGGGAGGCAAGTACTTTACTAAGTGAGCCATACTTACACTGCCCCATTCTGCACTTCTTGCCACAGTGAATGGGAGTCCGTGTTACTCACCATGGGTCATGGTGTGCTCTGTTCCTGCCACCCTGGTGAGGATGGAGAGACGTCTGATTTCATTGTGCATTTCTCTGAATGAGGACACTCTCTTGACATGCTAGTTTTCCACCTGTTTTTGGTGAACTATACGGTCTCTGCAAATACTTTAATCCCTTCATTTTCTTGTTGAAAAGTTCTTTTCATAGTTTGAATAACAGGTCTTTACCTTGTAAGTCTTTTGAAAATAGATCAACGTAGTATGTGGCTAGTCTTAATATTCTCCTACTATCATCTTCTTTCATAGAGAAGTTTTTATTTTTTGTGGCAATATAGCTTACTGCTTTTTCAAGGCCCATGCCTTTGTTCCTGTAGGTAAAATGTCATCTTCATATCTAAGGTCATCAGGACATTTCTCTTCTGTTAAGCTCCAGGGATGTTATAGTTATGTGTTTTACATTGCAGTCTGTGATTGATTTTGAGTTAGCTTTCATAATAGGTGCGTGCTCTATTTTATTTTATTGATGCATTATTTATTTTGTCATGTAGATGTCCAGTCATTCTAGGGACTTGTGTTCAAACACTAACTTTGCTTCATTGTGTGGCTTTGCTCATCTGTAAGGATCCTCTGTTCTTTTTCAACCTTCTATTTATCTCTTCTTTTACTAATATCAAATTGTCTTCAAGACTGTATAGCATCATGGTCTATCTTGAAGTCAGTGTAAATAATGTCACTGTATTCCTTCTCTTCAGTATTGGGTTGAGTAACCTGGGTCTTTTGCCTCTCCACATACTTGAGTCAGTCTGTCAATATCACAGTCATTAGGGGCTGAGACTTTCCTTGGAGTGATGTTGGGTCCACAGAACTACCCTTTTTTCAGCATTGAATCATCCCACCCGTGACCATGGAGCATCCCTCCTTCCATTCAGTTCTATTTCACTCACAAGAATTTCTTAAACTAGATGTATTTTATTAGACACAGACAGGAAATTTCACTCGGGTTGTGTAAACGTAAATGGTACCCTGTATTTCGCTTCGAACCCCAGTTCTCCTTCCTGCTATAGAGGGCAGTGACAAGCTAGGTTTTAAGCTAATTTTAAAGATTCTATGGTTGTATCCTGTAAAAGTGTCAAAACCGCTTATTCCTGGGGTCTTTTGTTTTTAGATGATCATGACATCTGCAAACAGATTTCTTTCTTTCTTCCAAATCTATATATTTTTGTCTTTATTGTATTAGCTATGACTTCCAGTATGTTGACTAGAAATGAGGGGGAAAATCTGTGCCTTGACTTTGGCCACAGTGAGAAAGAACCCTAGTTTCTCGTGGAAACTATGACTGCAGATGTAAAGTATTTCAGTAGGTTTTCTTTCAACCAGAGGAAGTTTCCCTCTGATTCTAGTATTTTTTCAGTTTTTAATCATTCATATGGGCTTGATTTTGTCAATTTTTTTCTGTACCTATTGATAGCGTCACATAATTTATCTTACGTGTTTGACTATTTGCCTGCACGTACATATGTGTGCCATGTGCATGCAGTACATGCAGAGTCCGGAAGAAGGCCTTGGGTCCCCTGTTCTGGAGTAGGGGCCATGGTGAGCCACCATATGGGTGCTGGGAACTGAGTTGGGGTGTTTTGCCAGAGAAGCCAGTGCTGTTAACTATTGAACCATCTCTTCAGCCCTGACATGAGGGCTTTTTTGTTTAGCCTACTTATGTGATGGATTATACTGGTATTTTTGAGGCAGGGTCCTACCATGGAGCCCACGTTCATGCCAGTCAAAAGCGAGCTTTAACTCGTAATCTCCTTTCCTCCACCTCTAGAGTGTTGAGTTTATAGCCATACACCCTGTGTCTAGCTCGTATTTACAGATGCCGCAGTGTGAACTGGCCTCAGGTACCAGTTCACACTCAGGCTTGGGCTCATTCTTTTAAATACTGTACCCACATAGGTGTGTTAGTTTATTTTCTGTCTTAGTACTGTAATATGCCAAGGTGGCATAAGTTTATGAAGAAGCGAGGTCCATGGCGCTCACCTTTCTCTAGAGGTCTAAGGATGTAGCACCAGCTTCTGCTCAGAAACAAGGGACATTCTCTCCTTTTACAATAGCTCACCCGTAATGGCTATTGAGGGTTCCCCAAGAACTATTAAATCCCTCCAGGGCAGCATCACTGGTGATGTCTTACTGGATTCCACTTCTTAAAAATTCCTCCAACTCATAACATACCCACATTGGACAACAGGTTTCCAATACCACCTCTTGGAGATAGACCTCCTCCAAGCCGCAATAATAAGGGAAGCGGAGCAGCGTCTTCAAGGCAGCAGTCCCTGCCCCCACAGTGTTCCCTCCAATTGCACCTGGATCAGACAGGCGAGAGTGTGTCTCTTAATATGTCCTACATAAAACAGGACACTGAATGAATGAGGTTGGTCACAGGGATTTCCGGTGACAAGAGAAATTTTGGCTAAGAATGAAATGTCCACACTGGGATTCCGGTGAAACCTCTGACTGACAGCTTCTCAGAGGAGTCATGTGATTAGATGTCTAACAGCATCCCCAGCTTGCTGGTGCTTTGCTTCAGGACATTTCACTCAGGAACTTCAGCTGTGTCTGGTTCATTTTTGCTCTCCAAGCCTGCCTGCTGCTCCCTGGCCTGGCTCTTACACATTTCCAGTTTCCTAAGGAGAGCCAGGGATGCATCCTCGCCTTCTAATCCCAGCATGAACTGTACCACCAGTGGAACTCGGTGGAGCTCCGCTCCCCAAAGTTCCTCCAGCAGCACTTCACCTAGGAAGTGTTGTTTGTGGACCTGTGCCCTGATGAGCCTTGTTTTCTGTACCGAGTGACTGGCCCTTCACTGTGGCCAGCTGCCAGAGCCATCTGATCCCTCCCCCCTCATGGTGTGTGGTTAGCATCTCAACATGCAAATCCCGGCAGCTGGGCACGTTCCTGGAAGCCCATTGCCTGTTGTCAGCCATCCTGCCACAGAGACAATGGCAATTGGGGTTTTGAGACCACATCTATCCCTAATGCTATTTCCTGTAAAATTCCTCTTAATTGTTATCATTTCTCCATCTACTGGTCCCTAGAACATTCTGGTGGTAATGTGATGACCACAGTTCAGAGCCTTCCTCCTCTTTGAATCATGCCGCCTTTGGTCCATCTTGCAAGGCTAGACTAGCCAGTCCCCGTGGCTGCTGGAGGGAGCCAACCCTGAGCAGCCACCCTGACTCTTGAGAACTCACTTTCAATGACAACAGAGCTGTATGGTTCTAAAGCAGGCCTGAACTCTGTATATACCTCATGCTTCGTTCCTCCTCCCAGGAAAACATGCACTTCTGTGTGCATTGGTTGGGGTAAGGGTATGCTGTGCTGTGCCCCCTAGAGAGCTTCCTGAATGCTCTCCTTAAAAGACCATACCATGTCTGATTGTTCTATCTCGGACTTTGGAATGACCTAGAAGGCTGTTTTGGTTGGCAGTAACTTGGTGATTTTCCCTCTGGTCTCAACATTGAAATCTGCGGAACCTTACAGATTGTAATGCCTCAGTGCCCCTTTGAAACCTGTCATACCACAGCTGAGAGTCTAAGTACAGAGTTCATTCTAGAGGAGGACTTGATATGTACTGACAGCCATAACATTCTGATTCAAATATGTGGTTTTTCCCTGACCAAGGATAGTACCATGCCCCCAGCACAGGGCAGCTGTACCCACCACCCAGGTTTCCCTCAAGCTCTCCGGCTGTTTTCCTCCTAGCTCCCTACAGTACATCCTACGAGGCCTTTGGACACACTCATTTGTCTGGCAGTATAGCTGGAGTATGTAGACATCCCAGGGAGCTAACCCCAGACTGTCAGTACAAGTACCTGGCTGACATTGCCTTCCTAAGTTGTTTGTCTCCAGAGCAAGTGTCTCTCATTTATGACAGGTGAGTGTTGTGAATGGACATGTGGGCTACAGAGTGAGGTGTCACACCTCGCATCCTATCATGACATCCACACCAACTCTACTGCTTTGTCTCTAGGGCTCTGTTTTTCACCCCTGGTGCACACTGAAGTTGGCTGTTTCTATGATATGCAGTGATGAGATGGGCTACCACTGCTGCCTCCTCTTCCTCCTCCTCTTCCTCAACCTCCTTATCTTCCTCTTCTTCCTCATTCTCCTCTTCCCCTCTTCCTTCTCCTTATCTACTTCCTCCTCCTCTTCCACTCCTCCTCTTCCTCCTCTTCTTCCTGCCAGGTTAGTCCAGCATGCTATAGCCTTTCCTAGGTCACCATCTGTTCTGGGCCTGGAGTTGCCCAAGTCGTCCCTTAGGTGCTTATTTCTTAGGCTCATTCACTTAGCCACTTCCCCACGCCTTCCTCCTTTCTGAACATTTCCATTCCCTGGGGCAGGGCTTAGCCTTTGGAAGCAGTTAATCAGTCTCCTTCCTTCCTCTGATGGTCAGAGAAACATACATTTCAATATGGAGGAGACTGAGGTTCTGGAAAAAAGAAAGTGGAGACAATAATCCACCTTCACAAAGCACACTTGATTCCCGGACAGAAACATGTCCAGAAGCTGATCACTTCCTCACCACTATTCTTTGCCTCACCTCTACTCACCTGGCTGGCTGCTGAGCCCCTGCACTGTGCACTCACCCACCTATCTAATCTCAAAACGTGTCCGTTTGTCACTTGCCACCAGCTGTACGGCCGTCAACATGGCCACCCAGCTCACTGAAGCTTGAACTCTGTCCAGCTGTCTCCTCAGCCAGTTCTCACAGATTTCCTTCAAGGCTGTCTGCCTCTGGATAGAAGCATGCTCCCAGGAGAACTCCTTCATCTCTACATCTAAACAAAGTATCTTTATCCCAGCACTTACTGGACCACACCCTTGTTCTTTATCATTGCTCTACTCTATGCCATTAGTGAGCCATGTGGAGCCAATTGTCTAACACTGGGCTGCTAGTGAATTCATACAGCTAGTACATGGCAGACATTTAGGGCCCCTGAAGAGAGGATGGGTGAGATGCCTATGTTCTAATTGACTCCACCCACATGGCTCCCAGAGCTGCTAGAAAGAATGACCAAGTAGAGATAAGTTCCAGCAAGGGAGCTAGGCAGGTGCAAGGGCAAGACCTGAGCAGGCTGATCCCCTCCCGTGTTAACATAGAGATGGAGTCCAGATCCTGTTACATGCTCCCCTGGTGGCCCTTGGCTACGTCTTTCACTACCGGCTCCTGAAAATTGCCATCACTGTCCCTCTCATTCCACGGGTCCCAGAGAGAAGCAGGCAGAGACAGTGCCCTGTGGCAATGGGTTAAAATTACGCTGTCACTCAGGGAGAGTAAGATTGCACACAGCTCAGCTGAAAGGCACTGATTTCTTAACAGACACAGTCAAGCAACTACCAGAGCAGAGATGAAGGGGCTGCTCACTGACTCTTGTGGGTACCCCGTGCCTGCCTAAATGGCACTGTTTGCTTCTGCCAAGAGCTTGGCTAGAGCAAGTTTTAATAATAAAAAGGAATGAGATGAAAAGCAGTAAGCTCATGGTAAACCAGCGAGGGTACAAGGTAGGTCCATAGAGCAAAAACCACATACAACTTAAAGGAAAACTCTAATAGTTGATCATATTTTCCCCACAATGTGCTTTGATAAGAGCACAACAAAACACAGAACACATTAGTGTGCCCACAAGAGCAATTCAGAAAGTTCCCAGAAGTCAGTGCAAAGTGAGACCACTACCCAGACTCCTAGTCTCCAAGCTCTTCTGGACTGAGCTTCTTAGTGACCATTTAGAAAAACTGGAACCTAAAGACTTGTGTCCGTCCTTGAGGCAGGCAAGCTTAGGGCTGGCTTAGCAACACAGACCCCCCCTTGGCTTAAGCTACACACACATTCCTTTCCCAACAGAATTTTTACCAGTCAAGCACCAGACTTGCCTCAGACTGCATGCACACCCACTTCCAAACAAAGAAATTGATTGCTCTGACCAGAGCTTCCTAGCAACCCTTAGTAACTCCCATTTTGTGATTAGACACATCTCACCACTAAGGGAAATGGGCTGATCCAGGCTGGACTAATAAATTGTGCCTTCTATATGAACTTCTAAGAGGGGAAAAAAAAATCCTATTTGCCATCTTATACCTATGCATGATTGGGTGTGCATATGATTAAAAACAGAAGCATAATCAAAAAGGACATCCACAAAGAGCAAAGGCTTACATTAATTCAAGACTGTCAATCAAAACAGAAAACCACCCACACTCTAGCCCTGGAGACTATTTCCTCTGCCTCTTGGACCCACCTAGGCAGTTACCAGTTTCAAAGACTCATGTTTGCTCAGGACCTGTTGCTCCCTTGCAGTGTGGCCCACACTATTTCACTTTGTTTGTGAACACAATCCCTCGCTATTATGCTATTTTTGTGTTATTGTTCAATTCTTTGACCAAGATGTCAAGAACCCTGAGATATCTGGTCCAAAGAATCCCAGTAACATTCCCTCGATTACTGATTCGGTGATAACATGGCTGGGGCACCACATGAGCCCCAGCTTAGAGTTCAGCTTTCTTCTACTATGCTTGTGACCCCCCTACACCTAAGAACACAGGCCTGAATGATCTTGCTTGGGCTGGAATGTGCTTTTAAGAACTGACCAAGAGCAGTACATGGATAACAACAAGGTTCTGTTTTGGATAGCTCAGTGTCAAGTTCATGTAACGAGGATCTACTTCTGCTAGGAAAGTTCACCCCTTTTCCTCCTCTGTGGCTCTGGGGTCAGTGTACACCCTGCCTTGACCCTCTACCTTCAGAGTGACTGC
Organism: Peromyscus nudipes; assembly: GCA_902168325.1. Classification (NCBI taxonomy): domain Eukaryota; kingdom Metazoa; phylum Chordata; class Mammalia; order Rodentia; family Cricetidae; genus Peromyscus; species Peromyscus nudipes. The sequence continues at coordinate 1,727 of CABHPH010039816.1, read as the reverse complement.
CACTGAGCATCCTGCCCCTGTCTTGGCTGGGTTCCAGACTTTGCATTGTGAAGATCTCCACCGGAGCTCTGGAGACTGAAGTCTCCAACTTTAGGGCCCCTCCCATGTCACTCAGGTGGCCCCACATTCCTTATTCTTAGCCCTTCTCTTCTCCACTCCAGAGTCCCCATACCCCGAGAGTTCGTTATGAATTACAGAATGTTATAGATGACAAATGCGGAGCCTCATATACAGAGCCATGCCAACTTATTTATAAATAAGCTGAAAAATTGGCAGGAAAGTTGAGCCCAATACATGCTCCTGATTTTCATCTGTGGATAAACAAAACTGCTCACCCATCCTTCCCCCATACTGCCTTTGATAAAATAGCAGGGGGTTCACAAAGTTATTAAAAATAACCTGAATGTTGAATTAATGACTGAAAACTTTAAAAACTCATTTGAATAAAACATAGTTGGGTCTTTTAAAAAAGACATTTTTATTAGTTTTTATAATAACTCATCTTTTTCCTAACTCCTTATAAAGATATAAAAGCTCCCTGTTATGATGCCCTGTGAGTAGGTGCCCTCCTGCTGAATAGGGTGGCCTGAGACCCAGCACTGCTTTGAGGGTTTCAGAGGAGAAACCTCACCTCAGCCAGGCATGGAGCACCCCCAAATGCCTTTCACAACTCAACTCTGTTCCAGGTCCCCTACTTCCAAGTGACCTCTGGGAGACCTGAGAGGATATCAGTGACCACCATCACCTTCAGGAAAGCCACACATACTGTCCACCAGCTTTCCCGGAGACCTTGCTTATTAAATTCTGGTTGTATTAATTTATTTTCTTACTATTGTGACAAACATATCTGTCAAGAACAACTTGAAGATGGAAGGGCTTGTTTTGGCTTCAGCTCAAGATGATATAGTCCATCATGGTGGAGAAGACAGGGGCCATGGATTACATCGCCTCTGGAGTCAGGAAGCAGAGAGTGATGGGTGTTTGTGCTCAGCTCACCTTGTTCTGTCCATTCAGTCTGGAACTCCAGTCCATGGGGATGGTGCCATCTACATTTAGGGCAGATCTTTCTACCTCAAATAACCTGTCTAGGAATTTCCTCATAGACATGCCCAGTAGTTTATCTACCAGATCCTGTCCATTTGACAATAATATTAACTACCACACTGGTCCCTGCTCAGGCCTTATCCATCTGAGCTCCCAGCTTCCTGGAGATGATGGAGGCCTCTGAACTGAACAGATGTGACCCTTCATGTGGAGGCATGGCTTCCTCCAATCAGCCGCCCTCTTGTCCTTCAGTTGGATAGTGCATCCTGTTATGTCTAAATCCTAGCCCAGGTAGCAGACCTCCTGTTTGTTATCTCAGGCTCCCAACAGATCTCACAGGCTGGGTGGCTCACACAGCAGGCAGGAACTCCCTTGTAACTTGGAAGATGGAAGTCCAAGTCCCAGGTGCTGTCAGGAGGAGCTCCCCTGAGACTTCCCCATAGCTCCCAGATGGCATTTCTGCTTCATCCTGTCTTCCATGCATCCTCACGCTGTACGGCTTCTGCTGCAAAGAGCTACTTGTACTGGATCAGGGTTACTCCGTGGCTGCACTTAGCCTCCAGCTCCATATCCAGCCATATCAGGGGTGAGTATTTCAGAATATGGATTTGAGGGACACAGTTAAGTCCACAGCATCTCCTGTCTGACATCACAGATCACTTCCGAGTATGCGAATGTCTGTC
>CABHPH010039805.1:0-10878 GCA_902168325.1 Peromyscus nudipes | reverse complement strand
TCTCTCTCTCTCTCTCTCTCTCTCTCTCTCTCTCTCTCTCTCTCTCTCTGTATGAATCTGTGTCTGTATGTCTGTGTGTCTGTGTGGATGCACATGCATGTGTGTACCTGCACAGGCCAAAAGAACATTTCAGATCCCTAGGAGCTGGAATTAAAGATGATTGTGAGTCACCCTAAGTGGGTGTTGGAAACTGAATTTAGTCCTCTGTATAAGAACAGCAAGCACTCTTAACCACTGAGCCATCTCTCAAGCCCCTCAAAGAAATTCTTAATAGTTAAGAGCACTGGCTTTTGTTCCAGAGGACCCAGGTTTGATTCCCAGCACACCTATGGTGGCTCACAACCACCTGTAATTCCAGTCTTAGGGAACTGACTACTCCTTTGGGCTTCCACAGGCATCAGGCACATGTGTGGTACACAGACATACATAAAGACAAAACACTCATACACACAAAATAAGTAATTTTTAAGAATTCTTGAGGCACATATTGAAAAAGTGAAGCTTAAATATGTATATCCAAAGTAATAATTGCAGCCTGGGCTGAAGTTCAGCTCTGGCTTTGAAAAATAGACTGCAAATTCTATTTTAAGCATACAGTCTTATCAAGTCTAGTGTGATATTTAGTGTTTTGGTTGGGAGATCATGACATTCTAAGTGTCCCAATGGGGAGGTGGTGTAGCATCAACTGACCCAGAACATCTATCATGGATTGAGGTCCCCAGTCATGTAATGTGGTTATTCCCAACATTGTTAAAAAGCTGGTGAACATTTTTATGTAGACTAATTTCATTATTTTTCCCTGAATGGCTGTATCTTGCTCCAAATGCTCTAGGATCCCGCACTGTCCACAAACTTGAAACCGTCAGTCATCACTCTCCAACCAATGGTGACATCAGACCTAAGAGAGAGAACTTATCCTCCAAAAGATTTCAAAGGCTTTATTTATCTCCATCTATAATGTTTGGGAAAGATATGTGGGAGTAGATTCTGAAGATGCCAGCCCAAAGAAACAGAGCATAACTTTAAATTCTACTTAATGTGTCTATAATATGCTGAGAGTATTTCTGGATTTACTGTGCCAGCACAGACAGCAGTGAATAGGCTTCATTGCTTGACTAGTTGGCTAACTGAAGCATGGGTTCAACAAAGGCCCACGTCAAATGCAATTAAAATGCCAAGATTTGTTTTCAACATAACATTTTTATTGATTCTCTGGGAATTTCACATCATGCACCCTGATCTCACTCACTTCCAAGACCTTCCATGTCTGCTCCCTCACTCTTGTGACCTACCCCTGAAGAGACACTAGCCCACTCAAGCACATGGCTCGGGCAGGCCTTGCACATCTCCCCAATTCCCTCTGCTTTGCTAAAACCATTAGATTGCATTCCTAAAGCTAGCCACCAGGGTCTATTCCCTTATTTGGCCACTTCCTCCTCCTGAGGCTGACTACTAAGGTCCAGCTCTCAAGGTATTGAAGCCCAGCAATCAGAAGCCACCTTTGGCTAACCTAATTAACAGACCATATTAAAATTAAATAACTCATCATTTTACCTTTATAAACCATCATTTGCCTATGTGCCACATCTGTCTCCTCTCTATCCAGAGGTGGTCCTTTTCTACTCCCCCAGGGACAAATACCCTTCCCACCTCTCCCTTGTTCCCTTCCCCTTCTCCCTCATCCTCTGTTTCCTGTTTTTGTCTCTTATTCCCTTCCCTCTGTCCCTCCAGAGACAAAAAAAAATCTACTTTGTTCTAAGAACCTGGTCTTAGGGGTCCTGAGCTAATACTTTTCCTTACATTCCCCCCCCCACCCACCAAAAAAGCAAAAAAAATTAAAAAAAAGAATAATTTTAAAAAATAGAAAAAAATTTACGGTTCAAGTCCAATATGTCACTAGAACATGGTCAAACTCTCAGTGGCCTGCCCCTTAAATAGAACTGAGTTTTTGCCCTCCTGCACCCCTGCCAGAAGCCATCAGTTATGGAGAGTTACACTTCAGCATCTTTATCATACTATTTTTTTTTTTGGTTTTTTGAAACAGGGTTTCTCTGTGTAGTTTTGGTGCCTATCCTGGATCTTGCTCTGTGGACCAGGCTGGCCTGGAACTGACAGAGATCCGCCTGGCTCTGCCTCCTGAGTGCTGGGCTTAACTCCAAGCGCCATCGCCGACGGCCCTTATCATACTTTTTAAGAATTCTCTTCTATAGCTTCCTGTTTAGGCTTTTGCTTTTGGGAGAAGAGGGCTGGTGAAGTAGGTGTTGTCACAGAAGTCTTCCATGTCCTTCCCTCTCAACTGTTTGTCTGCAGTCATTGACATCAGAGCACAAGTAGCTTCCTTACTCTTCACAGTAAGCAGGAACACAGATCATGGGCCTCCATGCTGTTTCCAGCAATAGAAAAGACCATGACCACAACCCCCAGCTGCAGTATGACCACGGACCCATACGAGGCCCTGGGAAGCAGTAGCCTGGACTGGACCATGGATATCACAATGACCTCAGGTGACAGCACAGGGCTCCCACACCCATATGACTCTCCGTGGGAGCATGGTCAATGGACATCAACATTGCTCCAGGCTGCAGCACAAACTATAGACATCCACATGCTCTTCAGTGGCAACATGAGCCCAGGACATCAACACAGACCCTGGCTGCAGTGGACCACAGACCCAGATGTGGCCCTCTTCAGCAACACAGACCTAGACACCACCGTGGCTCCACATAGCAGTGGAAGCCACCCACCTCAACACAGCCAGCCCACTGACATCATGTCATTTCAGACTGTAGCAGAGACTACGGACATTTGCATGGACCACACTGCTAATACAGGCCTCAACATGGCCTCGGGTGGCTACACAGGCCACTCACATCTGCATGACCCTGTGAGGCAGCAAGCCTGAGGACATTACCAAGGCTTCTGTCTGCAACACAGAATGAGTACATCCACAAGGATTTTGAGTTTCATCACAGCCTGAGGCAGCAGGATGAACCACATACACCAACATGGCCTCTGGTGGAATCGTGTATGTATCACAGTGGTCCTTCAAAAAGGTCCAACTTAGAAAGTAAACCATTCCTGATCTTGGGCCACTGTCATTGTCCCAAGCCAGGGCAAACCCATGACTGATTGGCATGTTTGGGGACTGAATCTGCATAAGCTCCAGCCTTCTGCACACCACCCCAAAGACCCTACTGGGCAATGACATGTTCCATGGTTGACCTCAGCTCTTTCGCACACCTGTCACCACTGTGATGTCTCCAGTTCCACCTCTCTGCATAGTGCACGTATCACTCTGCTTTTCTGTCCCTCCCACCTCTCCATCGTATATTTGTTCATAGTGGTACCCCTGCACCCACCTGGCTGGCTTCCTCCATGCCCTATGCCAAGTTTTTTTTAATTATTTTTTATTTAAAATTTTGTCATACATTTTGGTCACATTCTTTCTCCTCCCCCAGCTTCTCCAAGATAGTCCCCACCTCTTTACTCACACAACTTTGTGCCCTCCTCAAAAAAATATGAAAATTTTGAAAAATTAATAAACCAAAAGCAAAAATCTAGACAAAAACACTAAGAAAGAAAATAAACCACAACAAACATGGAGTCCATTTTATGTTGTTCAACTACTCCTGGTCATGGGGCCTGCCCCAGAGTGTGGCTCTTATGTCACCGGGTGACACTCCATTAAAGAAAACTGATCATCCACTTTCTAGCAGCTATTAACTGTAAATGGCTTCTTGGTTAGGTGTGGGATTTTGTGTCAGCTTCAGTGTTGATATTTTTGTCTGGTTTGAACTTGTGGGTCTCATGCATGTCGTTACAGCCTTGTGACTTCAAATGTCTACTAGTCCTGCTGTGTCTGGAAGCCACTAGTTCCTTGATGTAATCTACCACCTCTGACTCTTACAATTTTTCCACCTCCTTTTCTGCATAGGACCCTGAGCACTGAGGGAAGGGGTTTGATAAAGACACCCCATTTAGGAATGAGTGCTCCAAAGCCTCTCACTTTCTATACGTTGTCCAGTTGTGAGTCTCTGTATTAACTACCATCTTCTGCAACATGGAGCTTTTCTGATGAGGGTTGAGCAACGTACTTATACATGGATATAGCAATATGACATTAAGAGTCATTTTATGGCTATGTCCCTTTCACAGATAGTGGTAGACTTTCCCTTAGGCCCCTGACCTATGTAGTCTCAGGATCTTGAGCATTTTAGCAATAAAAATGCCAGGACTTTCTTCATGTGCAATTGAAGAACTCCAGCGATCTAGAGATATGCCATTGTTAGAGTGGATTTAACAGGTGCAGTCCCCTAACCAAACCAAACTCTACTCTGGAGGTTGGGGGTGCCAGTTGGTACTACTGTGGATCAATAGTTTCTTTAATTACAGTGGGAATAGCAAAATCATGAAGAGCTGAGGCCAGTGCCTATGAGAATCAGGGAGGAATCAAAAATGAGTTGCTATGAAATAATCACTGTGGAGTAGTAAATGAAAAAGCCTGGGCATCCCCACTGATTCCTTCCTATAAATAGGACCCAAAACAAAGCAAACAAGAATTATGACCAGGGGGCAACCAAAAAAGGCATAATCTCTCCATAATACCCTACTCTCAGCTGCTTCCAAGATGCCAGGATTTAGTGAATAAGATGGAGACTGGGTAACCTTTAGGAAGGATCATTAACAGCAGGAACAGCAAGAGCTGTGAGCTTATGTCAAAGCTCTCATAAAGGAGCCTGTGGCCACTTCCCAGAATGCCAGGGCAGAGAGAGAAGAGAAACACCCAGCTTCCTCAGACTGAGATCCCAGCTCCTGGGCTAACACCTGTTCATTGAGCCCCTTAATACCATTCTATCCTACCATGGAGGATAAGGACCTATTTTTATTATTGCCTATCATTCTGTATATTTACTATATTAGAGAGCCAGTAAGGACCGTGCATATTTAAATACCAGAGCACTTACTGAAAATGGTGATCTTCAAACCCAGTAAAGACCTCATATCAGCCTCTTTACACAAAGAGAGAGGGCCTAGCACCTGACTATAATATACAAATCTGAAACCATATACCCAGGGAACACCAGAACTTTCTCTCTCCATCTAAAACTTGAGAGATTTGGAGTCCTTATCACATTAAGTAAGATTTATACATGCCAGCTGGTCAAAAAGGAACTATGCAATAGCACAAGTGTGGCTATCTTACTAAAGCTGTAGTGTGCCCTAAATGGAAACCTTTCCAGAATATGCAAAGAACAAGATACTGTACACATGCACATGCATGCATGCACACTCACACATACTTTGCAATTCTGACACAAGGAAATGGTGATACATTTTCATTTCTGAGGAAATATATACAAATTTGAGTGAGCTGCTTTAATGAGATTACTAGACAAAAGAGAATGCAGGTTTTGCATGCCCAGGATTTCACACAAGCCACATAATTTATTGTTATGGTTCTACATACTAAATGGTATTTCAATGTACTGATTTAGGGGTTAAGTAATAGAGGTATTTCTTGAAAATCCATTTGGTCTATTGGTGATATTGTATGCCTCTTGACCATGTACGACATGACTTGACACAAGGTGTGTAGGACAAGACATGGTGATTTGAATTGTTGATCTCTACCCTAAAGAGTGAGTACTGATAAAAATGATTTTTTTTTCACTAATAGCCTAAACTACTGGATGGAGAAGTAAGGCATGGAATTTGGAATAGGCTGTCTTACTCATAACTGATTCCCCAGTCATATTATTTTTGTGCAAGTACTATGCCTTGATTAGAAGTTTTAATGTTCCAGAGAGGGCTGCTTCCTCTAGGGAACATAAAGTTATTTTCATTAAATTAGAATTTGAAAATGATGTGTAGCCTACTTCTGGCTGTTTGGGCTATTGATAACACTGAAGAAAGAAAATGTTTACATCTTCAGTAAGGACAATCAATATTAACCATTTGTGAAAGCAGGAGGGGAAGCTGTATGTATGGAAGCATGCATGAAGCCTCCAGTAGCAACTTTTCTTCTTGCTATTGCAAGGTACCCGACAAGAGCACCTGAAGGAGGATGTCATTACACTCACGGTTTGAGGATACGGTCCATCCTGAAGAGGATGCCATGGCAACAGAAAAAGTGAATGTGGACACATTATGTCCACAGTCAGGAAACAGAGGGACATGAATGCTGGTGGTCATCTATCTTTGTCGCCTTCAATCATTTTGTGAGCCCCAACCATGAGAGAGTGTCACTCACATCCTAGGTGACATTTGCCTCATGAGTTAAAACGTTATGGAAATGCCATCATAGATATACCCAAAAGTACGTTTACCTAGCAATTCTGATTGCAGTCAAATTGCCAAGATTAACCATTATGAAGTTCAAGGAACTCTTGATGAGGATGAGGACAAGGATATTACCGAGTCTTTAGTAAATTTTAATATAAAATTGTTATAGACAAATATACTAGGGCTTGGGGTATACAAGATACCTCAAGAATGAACATTTTAGAAATAGTTTTCAGTTTGACTAGCTGAAAGATTTTTAATTAAAATATAATAAGGAACAATTAAGAGGACCTATAAACACAACCTAGTATCCTATCACCATGACAGAAACAAAGACTTTAACCACTTTTCTCCCTGTATCATTTTTTATGGTTTAAAGAATCTCCTCACTGGGGTCAAGGACACCATAAGAAAACCGATGGAATCAACTAACCTGGGCTCATAGGGGTTCACGAAGACTGAACCAACAATCAGGGAGCCTGAATGGGACTGACCTAGGCCCTCTCCATATATGCTATGGTTGTGTTGTTTGGTCTTCTTGTGCGACTCCTAAGAGTGAGAATGTGGACTGTTTCTGACTCTATTGTCTGCTTTTGGGACCCTTTTCCTCCTACTGGGTTGCCTCATCCAGCCTCAATATGAGGGGATGTGCCTAGTCTTATTGCAACTTAATGGACCATGTTTGGTTGATATCCCTGGGAGGCCTGATCTTTTCTAAAGGGAAATAGAGGAGAAGTGATTGGGATGAAAGAACTGGGAGAGGAGGAAGGAGGAGAAACTGCAGATAAGATATAATACATCAGAGAAGAATAAATAAATAAATAAATTTAAAAAATGAATTCCCTCATTCTATAGTAATACATGTCTGTAATCCTAATGAAGACAGGAGGATCACAAGTTCAAGGCCAACCTATGATACTTACTGAAACTCTGTCTCATAAAAACAAAATTAATTCTCTCAGTCTCACTTTTAGCACCACCTTATTGTACATAAAGTAGGTAACTAGTAGTTGTTAACTTTGCAGTTTAGTTTCCAGGTTGCATCATCTCCATATGAAATGTGCAGAAGTGGAGGAAAAATGGGTAACAGGTCTTGATGGCAAAAGTAATGACTGGAGCATATGTGGCACTGCCTGATCTGTAGGATGAGGTAAATATCAACGGTATTAAGTGACTTTACTTTAGCTATGAAATACATATGAGGATGATGCATATCTGGATGGATAACTGTGATAGCATATGAACACCCTGCAGAGTTTGGCAAGAGATAGATTCCTCTTCAAAAAATAGAACTGGAAGAAAATATTCCTTTTGAGGCTTTCTTTGATTTAGAACATGAACATGTGTTTTATGCAGACTTCTGTGTCTTAGACTTGAATGAAAAACTAGTGATATGAAGAAACAGAAGAGATATATATCTTTCTGGAGCCATTGGGGATTCAAAGCTGAGCAAAACCTAGTGTTCTTTCTCTGATGGCTTACCTTCTTCTTCACTTTGCTACAACTGCATTGTGTTTTCAGCCTTCCATGCAAATGCTTCTGTCCCCCACTATCCCACCGCACACAAGCTTGTTTCCTGTGGTGATATTTTGTTTGTGCTCTAACAAATAAAGCATTCATGAAGATCAAAGGGTGAAGGTAGCCATTAGTTAACCATAGAGGTCTGGAGGTCTGTATAGACAGGAGATAGGGAGTGATAGGGCTGGGTGGAGAGAGAACTAAAAGGCCATCAGAGACAGTTCAGTCCCTTTTCTGTCTGAGGAGTCGTGGAGGTAAGAGGTGACTTTGACTGCTCCTTTACTTCTCTGATATTTCAGCATTTACCCCAATATCTGACTCCGGGTTTTTATTGTTAAGACCAATTAGAATCCGCGCTACAGATTACATCTAAGGATGCCACACACATCGTTTACTCAGCCTTGTATGTGTCATCACAGATACGTCTGTATTTGTCTGTGCAGAATCTTGCCTGGCTAACAAAAGTCCTTTGTCTGCCCTTACTAATGCAGCTGGAAAACCATCACTCTCCCAGAATGCCTTGCATCAAAAGGTGATCCTATGAAACAGTGGCAACACATTAAGTATACATAGATACATGTGAAAACATGCTTATTCTCCTAATTAAAAATGACACATATTCCAGATGCTCTGGATGACTGACAGGCTACGAACTGTGCAGTCACAGTGGCCTATGCTCTCAGGCACTTTCTCTTACACTGCCCCCTTGGTTCAATGTTCTGTTGTTGCAGTTTCAAAACTTCCAGTACCTTTATCTTTCATTTGTTTTATGAGCAAAGTCTAAGGGGACAGTGGAACTTGGTGATGAGCATGCTATTCCCCCACAGGTCATGATGTCCAGCAGACAAAGCAGACACTGCAGGTATCTGGCACCTGCCCTGGTGACCTTCAGCTGTCGGGAGCACCACAGGGCACTAACACAGAGGGGCCAAGTCCTAGGCTACAGCAGCAGCAAGAGAGAGGAGGCTTGGCTAAAGGACAGCGCCTGGGGCGTGATGAAATGCCAGCTTGCCTTTTTGTCCCTGAATCCCTCCCTTCTCTGCCTCCCCTGCAGAAGCATTAACTCACTCTCAGCAACAGGAAAGAAACACCAGTGCTCAGGCAGTAAACTTTTTCAGTTGATTATTACAAAATAAAAGCATATCCTTTGGTATTGCAAAGGACCACAGAGTCACCTGAACCCTTCAGTTCAGAATCTCTCACCTTGGAAAAAACTGCAACACTTCAAAGCAAATGTAAATTAAATTAAAGATTGTAAAATTTCACAGAAAACTATTCTCCAATCACTTAAGATGCATTGTTAGTAAAGAATAAAATTTCTGTTATTTCCCTTTTAATTGAAGATACCACGAGAGACTAAATAGGCAGTCATCTTTAATCATATACAAAGCATCAACTCACTCTCAGTTTCTTGTTTCACCTCAATATACTACAGAAAATGTCAGAGGAGACATAAAAATGCCTCCCTACAAATTTAGATCTAAAATGAAATTCAGACATTCACAAAAGTGACTTTTACAAAAACTGCTCCATGAAAAGTGGTTCTGGTTATGCTAAAATGTATGTTTTGATTGGTCAGAAATAGTCCTGATATTGCCACAGTTTACAAAATGCTCTTCTCAGCTCCAGTAATGATTGCAGCATCAGAACCATCTTTGTCCAGATTAAACAACCACCAAAAACTAATTGCAATCTTGTATTTGCTGAGCGAGGATGGTAGTGCTTTCAGTTCCATTGATTGAGGAAGAATCTACTTTTTAGTATAAATGTTAATGAATAATAATTGAAATATTTGAAAAGAAAGCAAAAATAACATGATTGACTAACATAACATTTGAATTGTTACTTTTTATCCTATATTAATTTATGGGGCGAAAAATCTATTTTTCACAACTCCTAATTTTATAATGCTACCTCATACCACTACTACTTTTGCCATAACAGAAATCTTTTTTAAAAGGATTTATGTGTTTCTAATATCTTTACTGTCACTTCTCCTGGCCTTTCATTAAGAGAACCCAAACTTCCGTTTTCCACAGCCGTAGTCCCCAGCTCCTATTCTTTCTGATTTCAGTGCTGATAGTTGTATGGTTCTTTTGAAATCCTATGAGAAAAATCCAACACATCGAAGTGAATAGTCAGAATGGCTAGTGCCATCTTCTTTCTTGACATTGTCTTTGAGGCACTTCCCACCATTAGCTATGTTCTTCTAGACACAAAACATGGAAGACAGTGTTCCAGTGGATTAAGCATTCTGCTCACTTCTCTGCTGTCTGTGTATGACTAAATATCAGCTTATATGTATCTTTCTTCTGAAAGAAGTTCTCTGACTTAAAAATTCCTCCATCTCAGGGGTACAGAGATGGCTCAGTTGTTAGGAGCACTTGCTGCCCTTGAAGAAAATATGGGTTCCATTCCCAGCACCCACATGGCAGCTCACAATCATCTGTAACCACAGGTTCAGGAGCTCAAATACCATCTTCAGGCTTCCACAGGTGTCAGGCACACATGTGGTATACATATATTCATGCAGGCAAAAACTAAAAACAAGTAAATCTTTACAAAAAATTCCCCTCTCATTGCCTAGCTCATTCTATGTACATTTACAGCATGAATCATTTCCTTGAATGAACTTTTCTGTTTCTTTGCATAATTATCTTTATCTTCTCTGAATCAAAGTATGAGCCTCATAAAGACAAAAAGAGTTTCTCACTGTCCATCCTACCTGGCATCCTGGCACAAATTGCCTACTTTCTGGGATAACTTTTCCAGGAGAGACAAAAATAAATATCTATTCATCATAGATAGGACATCAATAACAGATCAGAACAGTGATTACAAAAAAGTCCAATTTGGAAAACCAATGAGTTTACTGGGATTGTTTATAGGAGTATACATAAGGGGTTGCTTAACAATGGTTCTCAAACTGTAAATCATGACCCCTTTGGAGATCAAATGACCCTTTCATAGGAGTTGCCTAAGACCATCAGAAAACTCAAATATTTACATTATTATTTGCAACAGCAGCAAAATTACAGTTATGAAGTAGGAACAAAAATAATTTTACAATTGGGGGGG
>CABHPH010039800.1:0-10144 GCA_902168325.1 Peromyscus nudipes | reverse complement strand
ATACATACATACATACATACATACATACATACATACATATACACTTGAGAGACAATGACAATTGCTCATTTCAATCATGACATATTCTATCCACCTAGCTACTATGAGAGGAGCATAAAGAGAAAAAACAAATGCCTTAAGTTGTAGCCAGAGTTCTCTGAAACCAAGTGCCTCGATAGGAAATACTGGTCAGGCACATGATCCTGTCTAGACCATAACTGGTTTCCCACACATGAGAGCTGGTGCATGGAAATCCATTAATTCTCTTCCCTCAGAGTTATATTTGTATATGTATATATTAATATACATGGATGAAATTTTAAACTTAATTTATACTACCTTCTATATGAATATATAAACAATATACCCTACAAATTGTTAGAATTTTATATAATTTCAAAACATATATACATAAAGAAGAAAGAATTTTTCAAAGATTCTTTTAGTATTTTGTTGTATTTATTCCCGTGTGGAAGGGGGTTGTGTATGCCAAGGTGCAATGTGGAGGGTCGAGGACAGCTTGGTGGATTTGTTTCTTTCCTTCTTCTGTGAGTCCTGGGGACGGAACACAGGTCCTTAGAAATGATGGCGAGTGTACTTACACATCTCTCCGCACCCCTATTATTTTTTAAGTTGGGTTGCATTCATTAAAGCATGACAGGAAAATATACTAATAAGGATACATGTTAATTAATGATCACATAAGAAAGGCACAGTCTCTTAAGGTAAGTCAATGGCTCCCTCTGTGTCACTTTGTCTCCATAATATGCTTCCCGGATTAAGAACTGCTCATATAAAAGGGTGTTTGAGCCTCGCAGGAGGGAATTCATAGGGATTATACTAGGAGGTCTGAAGAAAATGAATTTTTCCAGAACAAATGATTTCTGAAATCCTTAGAAACTTGCATTGCTCATTCTCCTCTCTCTTTGCCATTATATATAACAGGGTCTCCCTGTAGAGTTAGTAGAGAATTTCAAATCACAGGATGAAAGATATGAAAAGGAAGTAAATTGAGCCCTGGAGTTTGAGAACAGAAACAAACAGGAAGAGGAACAATAGGGAAGACAGACAGACAGAAATAAGGCTTATGTTTATAGTCCCCCATTAAAATGGCCTTGCTATATAAAAGAAAATGACATAGTCTCATCCCCTCCCCTGCTCCCTATTAATGAAGTCACACTGAGACACAATAGAGTCCAAGTTAGCTTGAGGAAAAGCAGATCACCCCCACCCCAAAAAAGTCTAGACTGCAGACTTTCTGGTCCATCTGCCATCATTTGCTTTAGTAGCTTGGTGGAAAATCAAACTTTGTCACTTAGACTGCTGCTCTTGTCTGAATTTTAGAGTAGTCAGTAAGGTCCCTACAACAAATAAATGGCCACACAGAGTTCTGAGGGCATGTGCATCCATGACTGTGTGTGCCTGTGTCACACACAGACAGGCAGGCAGACATACAGACAGACACACACACACACACACACACACACACACACAGAGTGTAGATCTTAGTAGTCACTTGCTGAGATGGCAGCAAGGAAGATGAAAATAAATGGTGCAGGGTCATTAAAATTCCCAAGCTAATAATTTTGAGGATAGTGTAAAATGAATGATTGCTAAGGGAGAAGGGGTGGGAGGAACTCTTCTGCTTAAGGAAATTAATTAATTAAAGGGTTCAGACTAATTGGTTAGAAAATCACCAGGAAAGGTCACTCCTCACAGAGTCATTATGCGTAGAGCAAACAGTCATCTGCTTACCCTGCAGATAAGTGGCAGAGCCACTGTATATCTGAATACAAATTCTGTGCAGGGGCTTCTGCTAGCCTCATCTCCTTCTGCTACAAGGGACACACAGAAGCTGGTGTGTGTGTGTGTGTGTGAGTGTGTGTGTGTGTGTGCTTGTGTATCTCATCATAACTTACTGTCTTTTCATTACATAAAGCATTTTACAAATTCATGTGTTTGAACTGGGTGCATCGTGTTTCATGTTTTGCTTTATTTCTTCCTTACTAGAATCTGGGAAGGCGCTGTGGCACTAAGGAATCAGGGAACAGGTTTTTTTTTTAATCATGCAGCTTGTCAAGTAAGTCTTCTAGTAAAATTTCCATCAAAAGTTTAGGAAGCATAGTGTTCTGCTGAAGCCACATTTGCTCAAAAGCCTTCTGCAAGCAAGAAGGGAAGGAGTCTGCCACTCAGATATAAGATCATTTTAACAGACCTCAATGCCATTTGCAATTAGACTTTTCTAAGATGCAACTGTTGTAGAACCAGGACTGAGCTGAGTCGATGCAGAAATTGCATAAATACAATGCGCATATGAATCTAAAAAACCCACATGCTGTGGAATGAAATACTGGGTCGTAGACCCAGGATGCCCCCTTCCTTAATGTTGAAAATAAGTGTGAAAGTCCTTGTTCTCCATTTTATTTCCTTAGTAGAACTTCCTGAGTCAATAATATTGAAGTGGTTTACTTAGATTCCATTTAGAAAATTCTAGAAATATGTCTTTAGCTCCTTATTCACTCACTGATTCCTTCATTCTTTTAATTAATTTTAATGAGCCCGCTTAATGTGCCAGGCACTCCACAAGACTAGGGACATACAAAGCAACCTTGTCTTACCATCATGGGGTTTACAGGAACAACAAGACAAGCAAGTAATGAAATATATTCAATTTGATGGATCGGAAAGCAGCTGCAAGAGCAAGGACTCAGGATGCACCGAGAAGAATGTGGAAGAATGGAGAAGGAGGGCAGGAAACTCTGCTTCACCATACTGGCCTCCAGTGTAAAGTTCTTTCTCTGAAAGTTGGGGATCTTCCCAAGTGCACAAATACAGATGTTTGCTTGTTTTTAACTCCTGAACCAAATAGTCACTCGTTCAGAAGAATTATCATGGGACAGCCTCCTACTGTTTTCATGGATAGTACATTGTGAATAATGGAAACTTTCAAGAATGATTTTGGCTAAAGAATAAGGATAAGGCTTTTTTTTTTTTTTTGGAGCTGTGTATGTCACACTCTGCCCCAGTAAATTTTTTGTAGACAGTACAGTCCATCAAAATGGGCTCCTAACTGATAGTTTTCTCCTGTTTGCCATCCTATTTATTAACTAACATCGATTACTTTAAAAACAGGTCTACAACCTAAGGTAAGAGCAAGATGATAAAGAGACAGTTAATAGAAGATAAACACACTATAAATTCTGGTCCTATTTGCCAGTAAGATAGGAAAGAATGGGGAGGGGTCGGATTCTTCCCAAGCTACAGGAATGCTCACAAGAACTGTTTCCAGCAGTCTCTAAAAATCACAGGGCTGGCTATCTGACAGTTATACACTGGGAGTAATCTCATACTGAAATGATGTGTCAAACAGATCAGCAGCCATTAAGTCCCTGATTTATAGAGAAGGAAATTTCATCTACCTTTATCTTCATTGATAAAGACATATTATCATATTACTATATTCTAAAAGTTTGTTATTATTTTGAAAACTGTATGATGTTCTTTGAAATATCTGGAGAGAATCCCCTAAGGTTTAAGGATGAGGAGAAAGAAATAGAGGGGAGAAGAATAGGAAGAAAGGAAGAAATAGATGATAGATGACAGACAGATGATAGATAGACAGATAGATAGATAGATGATATATGATATGATATGATACTATATGATGATATATGACAGACTGACTGAGAAAGCACTGTGTTGAGTGAAGCAGATTCACTTCTGTCTGCTGATAGCTCTCCTGATGCCATGCATTTGGTACCTAAACCCCCACCTTTAGTGCTTTCCAGCACTACTGCCACCCCAGCATATTACATGAGTTACTTGAGTTGCATGCTCTTGCTTTAGACTGATAGTCACCTTTGTCCCCAGTTCCCACTATTTGTATGTATGTCTACTCCCTACCACATGGGCTGCTTCCTTTGAAAAAGTGTCGCCTTAGTGAGACTCAGGGACTAAAGAGCAATAAAAATATAAAAATTCAAGAAAAATAAAGCAGCACCATTCCAAGGGATCCAGCCAATACTTTCCTCTAAGGCCACTCTCAACAGACAAAAATGAGCCTGTCTTCTACATTCTCTGTGGATCATGAGTCCCTTTTCAAGATGAGCTCTCTCCTAATAGTAGTGGCATTTTAACAGGTTTGTTACAATAGTATTACAAAGGAAATTAATCATTATTAGTCACCAATTCAAGCTACTGTTTAGATACTGCCTCTACACTCCAGATGCCATGGCCTGAGTACAGAGAGTTGTGACTGAAACAGTCTAAACTGGAGCTTCTAAAATCTTTTTCATTAGTAATTTTTATCTATCTTGATTCTATTACCACAAAGGAATCTAAGTTTATGATTTACATGGACAGCACATTTGTGTTTTAGGAGTAGATACAAAAGAAATTAGACTCTTATTGTGAATAATAAATTGACAGCCTTGTTAATGTAGAATGTTCTAGTCATGGCAAATGGCAAGATAGTAGAAGATGTTCATGGGAATTTGGATGCCTAGATGCAAATTATCAGCCATATTAGTGAGCAGCTAAGGTGAACAAACACCACGAAAAGAGTGGACAAATGTTCATTGGTTTTCTGTGTCTTTTGCGTATTAAAATCACAAGTGTTGCTTGTAAACTATCTATTTCACTTGGCTTAGTCTAAAAGATCTGAGTTGGTTTGTTTTGGGCAGGGTCACATACACATACTGTTTTAAAATGATACTCAGGTGATTCTATTGTATCCAGGATGGAAAGCAACCGAGTATAAAAATGTCCTTAGCCTACTGTCAGGTATATGATCAATAGATGAGCAGATAAGATAAAAACTGGTTATTAATGTGTTGATTCATTAAAGTGAGTTATTGAGTACCATTATATGATCGGCACTATTCTTTGCTCTGATTATACTTAGCAAAGAAATTGCAAGCTAAACATTCTCAGAGATTCTAAATTCCAGTGATTTACAGAGACACTGAAACAGACATTGATGGGCCCCACTGTAGCTACAATAGAATAAACTACCAAGCATATATATTCTCTGTTCTTCTAATGATAACTAATATCTGAGGCTGTCCTTACAACTTACAGCATGTTGACCCTACACACATACCAGAGATATGTAACAGCTTGAAGTGAGGAAAAATTTTCTGTAATGTCTATTTACAAGTGAAACTGAGGCTCGCAGAGGCTTTTCAAAGGATGGCAGCTGGTGTTTATTCCTCTTTACCTCTACAATCAGAGGTCTCACATTTTGGTTGTTTCTATCTTGAATAAATTATCATGTTTCTGACACATTTTAACAGCTATAACCTGAGTAGTGAAATTATTATTTCCAGTATATTATTTGGAATTCATAGTTCAAAGAGATAAGCTAATTTAGTGGAGACAACTGTAGCATGAATCTTAAAAGTCTTAATGAGTTTTTATCAATAAAATCAAACCTCAGCCAGGTATTGGGGTGAACACTGGAAGGTTAGAGAGACAGAATAAGCCACAGCTATCTCACCTCGCTGAATCCTCAGCTGGTCTTGTTTCCTCAGACTGGATGCCCCGAGCCCTCATCCAGAATGGGTCTCAGCTGAACTGCTGCTAGAAGCCTGAAAGCTTAACCAGCCACATGCTTCTCCAGGCCAAAGGCTTTTCCAAGCCAAAGGCCTCTCAGGCCAAATGCCTCTAGTTTCTGGTCCTCACGCTTTATATACCTTTCTGCTTTCTACCACCACTCCCTGGGATTAAAGGTATGGCTTTCTGGGATTAAAGGTGTGTATCACTGTGCCTGGCCGTTTCCAACGTGGCCTTGAACTCACAGAGATCTAGAGGGATTTCTGTCTCTGGAATGCTAGGATTAAAGGCGTATGCTACCACTGCCTAACCTCTATGTTTAATATTGTGGCTGTCCTGTTCTCTGACCCCAGATAAGTTTATTAGCATACACAATATTTTGGGGAACACAATACCACCACAGACAACTCTACTGTTTATCAGTCTGCTGGCTCTGAAATGCCATGCTTTGATCTACAAAGCCACAGTGGGTCAGTTTACCTGCCTCAGTATCATTCAATCATCTCTTAACATATCATGTTTCATGCCTGTAATGTGAAAATTCCAAAAAAGTAGGAACACTCATGCTTTTTCCATTGACACTGCAAAATATACCAGGGCATGTGTTGTGAAGAAGGCATACCTTTGGGTAACAATTACACAGTTGGAATGTTGGAGTTAGGTTGAAAATCAGTTTATCTAATCCAAGTTCATCTAGTACAGTAGTTCCCAACCTGTGAGTCTCAACCCTTTTTGAGTTCACGTATCATATATGCTGCATATTTACATTATGATTCATAACAGTAGCAAAATTACAATTATGGTGTTGCAATAAAAGTAATTTCATGGTTGGGAGGTCACTACAACATGAGCAACTATATTAAATGGTCACAGCATAAGAAGGCTGAGGATCACTGATCTAGTACAATATTTTTCTTATAAATGAGGAACCGAAGGTTCTAAGTGTAAGACAACTTACCTAAGGTTGGACAAGTAGGGGTAGTATTAAGATTGGATCTCTAGTTCTATTCACACAGCCTCGGTATGCACAGATTATGCCATTTCAAAGGACTCATCAGTGTAGCTATCATTTCAGGAGGTTTACTGTTTAGATTTTATTTGCAGGAGTATGCAGGAAACTCAAGTAGGTAAAGCAATTTCCATTTCCAATTTCTAACCTTTCTGCCACATACTTTGAAATGTAAAAATTAAACTGAAGAACTAGCAGCCTGTAAACTCAATTCTTTTGAATAAACGTCCCTTATTGCCATCAGACTGGAGTGTATCTGAATGCCAGCCATTATGTCTTACCATCTGAAAAGCTGCAAAGTGATCTTTGCAATAGGGTATAGAGAGATAACTACTCTTGAATATTGATTCAATGCTGAAAATCACACTTGCTCCCACTCCAATCTTTGACTTGGTCTCAAACCAACACTGTGTTTTGCATTTGGCACATAGCTCTTCACAGAGATTTTGCCTTCTTGTTTCCACCTGGGTCCCAATAGGAATCTCATGGGTGTTCAGTTACGTGATTTTCTAAGGCAAAGCAACAGAGTGGTTGCTCACTCATTTCACTAGATTTGTATACCCAATAAACAGTAGAAATCTGAGATGAAACATAGAAAAGAGGCACTTGAGTCAATACAGGAGCTTGGATTTCTTAGAAAGTCACAGGGTAACTTTTTTCTTTAACTCAGACAGTTTCACAATGGGTTGGCACACATGTCTTCAGTCACTGTGAAGATTAAACCTGATTCTAAATTTGACAGAATTTAGAATTGTCACGGAAACAAGCCCATGTGTACACCTGTGACGGGTTTTCTAATTCAGATTAATTGAAATGGGGAGATAGAATCTAAATGTGAGCAATACCAATTCATGGGTTGGGGTACCAGATTAAATACAAAGTAGAAAGGGAATGAGCTCAGCAATAATCGCTCTCCACTACTTGATTACAGATGCACTATGACCCCAATCTCTTACCACCATGACTTTCTTACACCTATGGACTAGACTCTGGAATTGTGAGCCACAAAATCACTCTGCTTTTATCATGTTCCTTTTGTGGGTATTGTGTAGCAATATATTGTATAGCTATATATGTATAGCAATGAGGCAAGTAACTAATACTGTGGTCATGAAAAGAAGAACCTGTGGAGCATACTAGAAATGGAGAATGGTCACATTTAATGAGCTCCTGCTATTCATCTGGAGCTTGGAGTGTTTTTTCTCATGGAGCAAACCTATATGTTGGGGAAACGTCTTCATGAGCAAAAAGGAAGCTGAAAGCATAGGTCTCGTTTAGGGATTTCCTAAACACTGATTCTGTTCATGTATCAGATATGCCTCTGTTATGGAATTTAAACATAAGCCCAAGAGGACAGCTGCACCTTCATTCTGTTGGGAAGAAGCAGCAACAGTAAAATGGTCATTGACTATGATGTAAGACTCAATGCCCCAAACACCATGGGAACCTAAAATGGACTTCTCAGATTCAGTGGGAAACTACTGATCACAAAATAATTCACCAACTATTCTTTGTGACCACAACAGTTCTGACAAATTAACCACCTGGCTTAATACACAGAAGTTCCATCAAATCTTAAATGAGCACATTGTATCTCACTAACTGAATAAGCTGAATTATCAACAAACCCATTTGCTAGACAAGGAAAAAGATGCCCAAGAATGGAAATATTAACAAAGGTTAGACTAAATTTAATAACTATCTCAAACTATTTTTGTCATACTGACAAAGAATCCATAAGGAAATAATGTCAGATGGCAAAGGCCTGGAGTTTCAATAGCTTAGGAGGCAGAGGTATGGGGATAAGGTTTGTTGGGCAATGGAATGATTTCAAGACTAGTCTTGTCAATTTAGCAAGAAAGTATTTCAAATAGATTTTTGAATGATATATGTTAAATAAACAAAAAAGAAACAATGAAAACAGCAACAGAAAGAGCTAGGGAGACAGTTCAGGGGTAGAGTGCCTATATAGAGTATACAAAGTTCTGCATTCAGACTTAGTGTTCTAAAAGAAAGAAAAAAAATAAAAGACTCCATATGGATTCTTCTGGACAGCATGGTTTCTTGTGCGCCTAGGGACTAGGAGGTGACAGATAACATCAAATCAACAAAAAAAGTAGGCTTAGAGTGTTAGAGATGAGGACCAGGCTTTTTCTGCTCTGGTCTACCAAGGTCTATTCCAGATCTAACCTATAACGCGACATTTACAGCTACTTTGCTAACTGTACCTTGACCCCTTACCACACTACAGTGGGTTTAATAAGAGAAATGTCCCCAATTTCCAATCTGATTATTTCCCACAGAGTTGTATCTAGAGGACATGAGGCACCTGTATAATAATTAATCTAACCACAAAGACCTGGGACCCTCACGTTGGTGAGGACAGAGGAGCCAATCAGCACTGTTATAAAAGCAGCTGCCTCAGATGCTCCCTACTGCCTGGAGTTCAGGAAGGAGCTGACTTCTCCACCCCAGCCCCAACCCTACATGCTTCCTGGTGACTGACCCAAGAATTTTATCCTATGCTTCAACTGCTCCATGAAGGAAGAACCAGGGAACTGATTCGGGGTAAGACTCTACAGCTCTGCAAATATGTAAAGCTAATGCAAACAAACAAGCCACAAGGACAAGCAGAGTCCATGGGTTCATATGTAACCTCAGACCTACAGCACCAGCCTGTAATCTCTGGAGAGCTGACAAAAAGCACCAGCCTGTAATCTCTGGAGAGCTGACAAAAAGCAGCCTGCAGAGGCCAGCAGCAGCCGCCACAGGTACCCTGTGTCAGCAAAATTACAATTGACAAGGCTGTACTGTGGGCCATGGCCCACTGCTGCCTGACAGAAGGTGTGGCATGTCTATGCTTTCTGCAACCCTAAATCGAAAATGTCCCCATGCAATTTACAAAAAAGAAGGTAGTTTGAATTCTAACATTTTTTTGAGTTCAGAAGTGACAGATTTCCAACTGGAGGAGAGTGGTAACAAAGTGAGCAGGGATGGAGAAGGAAAATGTAAAATGATGCAAAATTGAGTAAGAAAATTTATATTGCAATAAACACTAGGGACTTTCCAAAGGTTTCCTGACAAAATATTCCTTGTCCCAATGAAAACAACTTTATTCTCTACCCCAAATCATGGCTAATACAAGTGTGTGGTCATTTCAAGAGATATATGTTTGGATATATACTGAGTATAAACTTCCCAGTTGCTCTGGCTAAGGGTTGAATGATGTAAAGACAGACTTTTGTGATGTCATCTTACCTTTTGCTAACTCAAAGAATTAGAGCAGAGCTCACATTGGCCCACTTCAGCTTTTGCATGTGAAAGTGTAATGAAACAGGACATTCAAAGATAAATTCTCATCAAAAGCCACTCTTTTAAGTCTTGGTCCCTAGAAATGCTGGCAAAAATAAATACACATTTTTAAAGAAAAAAAAAAAGCCCTGTGCCTTTCATGAATTGATTGCATCTCCTGCTTCTGCAAGCTAAGAAGTCATAATCCCATGCAACCACAGATTGTTTGAAGCCAATAAACCAAAGGTGATGACCTTGCTAACACATCCCAGCAGGAGAAAGAAAGAAAGT
>CABHPH010039792.1:0-28277 GCA_902168325.1 Peromyscus nudipes | reverse complement strand
AGAGAGAGAGAGAGAGAGAGAGAGAGAGAGAGAGAGAGAGAGAGAAGAAATGTAATAAAGATATAAGTGTTGGAGGTGGCAGTACCCTTTTTATCCATGGCTGTAGAGAAAGGGCATTCACAGGAATTTCCACTGTGTCTTCTATTTCAGTCAGCAGAGTGATTTCCACAGGATGTTTCAATCACCAGATAATTCAACTCACTGCAGCTTGCTGCTGTTGATAAATCCTTTGAACACAAGGACATTTATCAAAATTCTTGCAGAAGAAGCTATGGGGAAGGTTTTTTTTTTTAAAAAAAATATGTTTCTGGCATATAAATTAGACAATTGCTTCTCAAAGCAATCTAATGTTTATAGGCACATTGAAACACTAATGAATAGATAGACTTGGATGGCTGGACAGGCACTCCTGCCAATGATGGAGTGGTGCAAGGAGCTAAAATGTTCAGGAATGGCAGGCATGCCCAGCTCCAATCTTGGCATCTGACCATCAAAATGGTGAAAAGGCACACCACATGCCAAATAGGCCCCTGCTGACCAAATGGCCTTTAGAAATCCCACTGCGGAATAAATTATTTAAACCTTTTCAAGTTGGCTGTCTGTTACAGTAATTACGGAGTGCATACTGGATCTTGAATCTGACTTCAAAGTTCTTTGGTTCACATTTCACATTGTGTCATAGGGGACTCTGTATTATAGCAGCCAGGAGTGCCGGCCTGAGAAGACTGACCTTTTTGTGTTTTTCTGCATGGAGAATTGGCAGGCTCGCTCTCCATAATATTTATCACTTCAGTCAGGAAGAAACTCTGCTGGAGGAGGGGGTTGCCCATTCTTAATAGTACAGAAGAAAAGGAAAACACAGCTCTTGGCTGTTGAATGATAGCCTAATTGAAAAGACTTCCCAGTGGTTGGCAGAGGCTTCTTTTCTCAAAATAATCCTCTACAGCATCATTACTATTCTATTTGATAAATTTTAAAAAGGTTTTTTTTTTTCAGGTACTTGTGAAGGTAACACTTTGGGCAAGGTCACTCTGCCAGTAGACACTAGTTCCTAGAGGAACTTGTCTCAATACCTGCTCTATGCCCAGACAATTTTCCTCATTTGGCAACTACAAAACTTTTAATAGAGCCCACATGGTATTTCCAAATTTGCACTTGTAACATCATTATTTAATTTAGGTGAGTTGGGTCTTTTTGAAGGGAACCTACTATATCACACTGCAGAAAGGTCTGGTCTTTGAAGAATCCAGCGGGGTTCAATACTTGCCTCCAGCTGTGGTCTTGGCAAGTCATTGTCTCAAGAGCTAAACATTCAGTTGTGTGGACAGCCCATACCTGTAATACCAACAAGGAGACTCCAGACTTCAAAAACATCCACAGTACACAGAGATGTCAAGGACAACCTGGATTATATAAGACTCTGACTAAAAAAATAAATTTAAAGATTGATTAATTAATTAATTAATTAATAATAAAATCTAAACATCCATTTTGCTCATTTGCAAAACCAGACGCCTGAACCCAGTGCACCATTTTGGAACTGCTTATAATTATTTTATGGTCTAAACAGTGAGGGCTAAGGCCCACACAGTAGCACAATGTGAAGAACTGAAGCATTGATTCAAATACCTTATTCTCCTGGAGCAGGGCAATGTGTGGAGATCGCTGAACTGTTCTTCTGGTGAGGAGGATGTTCTTCCTTCTCACTTTGTGTGTGGCAACCAGTCACACAATCTGCTAGGGTGTGTGGCGGGCAGTGCCCAGACAGGTCCTAGACACTGACAGGGCAGATAGAAGGAATATAAAGCAGTCAGAGGGGCATTCCCATGCCCAGAGAGGAGCAATGGCCTCTGTTCAGCCTCAGACTTGGCTAGTTTTTCCCTCCTGTATGACTAAGCAAAAAGTCGTCTTTTGGAAGAAAGAGGACAATTGAGTCAGCCTGGCTTAACACTGTGTCTATGCAATCACCCACCCCAGCATCACCTCTACCAAATAGCAGTCACCCCATCTTCACTGCACCCTCCTGCCCTCTGCAAAGTCTCTACTTTTCCAGTTGCTTCTCAGGATCATCTTCCATATTGTGGCCAAATTTAGGATGAGGAGGAGGTAGGGACACAGGATAATTTCCTTCTTCCATCTGCCCAGCTGTAAGCTACAGGGGTCCAGGGAGGAACTGAGAAAGATGCTGGACATCTTAGTGGAATAATTCAGTTCCTGCTGAGTTAATCCCTCCTGTTTCCTGTCAA
This sequence comes from Peromyscus nudipes, assembly GCA_902168325.1. Lineage (NCBI taxonomy): Eukaryota > Metazoa > Chordata > Mammalia > Rodentia > Cricetidae > Peromyscus > Peromyscus nudipes. Next base: position 26,031 of record CABHPH010039792.1, on the reverse strand, counting down.
TAGAGTTTCATGCCAGGTTACACAATGGAGACTAGAAATAAGCCATGTCAGATGAAAAATTAGAAGCGTTAGCCCAGATGAGCTCAACTCATGACACTTTGGTAATTAAGTCACAAATCCCTTCTCTCAACTAACAGAATAAATCCAGAGTGCTTACCAGACAACTATTAGAGTCCATGGATACAAATGTAAGCTACAACCTCTGCCATCCAAAAGGGCAGCATGTGTTGGGGTCGGGGTTGCATCATTCATTCCTCCTTCGGTCATTCAGTGGAGAAGGATAGACATCTGCACTCTTTCAGTAGACATACTGAGTGCTTAGCACACACAATGAGTGGCTGACTTCACAGGCTAACAGCAATAACAAGATGGAATAGTTAATATGTGGGTGTCTAGAACAGCTCCAGTAGTAAAAACTTACTCAAAAACCAAGGGCAACACTATGCTAGCCACTTGAGACACACTCATGAACGAGAAACACAAGAACAAAGCCTTCATGGAGTTCTCCCAGAGCCAGACAAATATGGAAGAATATTACAGATGTTAGTAGTGCTGAAGTGAGTACTAATAAATATCATTAATAATGAGTAAGTACCTAACAGTCATCAAAACACCTATTAATGATTAAGTTATCACATGCCCAGCAGGGTGCCTTTCATGGCACTTTTTTTTCTGAATCCACAAACACTAAGGAACTCATTGATACCTGATTTGCAGAGAATAAAAATGAGATACAGATAATAAATGAACTTTCCCAAGAGCAAACAACATGTGCTTGAAAAAGCATCAATCTGAACACAGTCCTTTATCCTACAACTCGGTGCCAAACACACACTGTACAAAGTGCCATGTTTTCATAGACTAGCAGAAGTGTAAGGGACAGAGTGAGGATAGAAAGTACTCTGAGTTGGACAAGTTTAGGGATCACTCTGAGAAGAGAAGAAGCCTGGGGTAGGTCTTGATGACCTGGGGAGAAGCTGAGAGAGACTCGCTTGGCAGAGCAGAATTCCACTGTTACGGTTTCTCCACATTTAGTAAGGGACTATATGAGTAAGTTACACTTTCAGTGATGATTTAATTCTAATTAAACTTGGACTTCCTTACACACACAGCCTCCACCACTGTCTTACCCTCAGGCCCCAGTGCAAAGAAGAGAGGATGGGAAGAATTGTTCTGTGAAGTTGACCAGAAACCCAAATTTCCCCCACTTTGTGAAATCCTCCAGGCACTGCAAAGCCTTTCCAATAACTGAAGATTCCCCAACAGCCATGGTGGACAATCCAGCCAGCTATACTTGCTCAGAGCACACACATGTCAGAAAAACTCAGCAATGAATGTCTTCCTCAGCACACTTTTGACTGCAGTTAGTAAAACAGACTCATATGCTAGTGACCAGTAGTGAAAATGGTGGAGAAACTAGGTCTTGGAGTTGCTTATCTCCTTGTTTGCTGAGTCTTCAAGAATTAAGAGAATTATAGACAAGTCTCAGTCAATGAGGTGCTTATCTTGCAAGAATTATAGACAAGGCTCAGTCAATGAGGGGCTTACCTTACAAGCATGAGAACCTGAGTTTAATACCCAGAAACCATATAAAAAGGATAGGCACTGGGCTGATGAGGAAGTTCAGTGGCTAAAAGTCCTTGACCACAAGCTTGACGACCTCAGTTTAATGCAGAAACGCATGGAGGAAAAAAGAGAGACAGCTGGAAAGGGGTGCAGTAGAGCAGGCTTGTAACCCCAGAATTGGCCTAGCCTAACTTGTGAGTTCCAAGGCTGTGAGAGACCTGTCTAAAAAGAAGGGAATAGTACCTAAGAAGTGACGACAATATTGTTCTCTGTCCTTCCTGTACATGCATAAACGTGTGCACATATATCTACACACAAACACACACATACATCAACATTCACACACATTAACAAATACACACATAAGAGAAGGCAACAAAACACAAGAAAAACTTGTTCATGACTTGTTTGGGCAGCCATATTTTTGAGGAATCATGGGTGAAGCTCCCCTGTCATTTCTAGGGGACACAGTCTCACAGAAGATTTCTGGTCCTCTGGCTCTTGCAATCTTTGTGACCCCTCTGCTAAGATGGTCCCTGATTCTTAGGTACAGGAGTTGTGTGGTAGATGTGTCTACTGGGCTGAGCATGGCCTGGTCACCTATTCTCTGTATTTTGATCAGTTGTGTTATGGAATGGTCTCTGTCTGTTCCAAGGAGAAGTTTCTTTGATGAGGGGTCAGAGCTACAGTTGAATAAGTATAGTACCAATAGATATGCCAACATGGAAGGAGAGACCTCACCACAACTGCAGAGTGCTGAGAGCAAGAGAAATGGGGAAAACTCTTCACCCAGGATGAGACCTGTAATTGAGTGGTCAGCTCTGAAGTCATAGCTATACAATAATGCTAAATCTACTGAGCAGATTCGATTTAGGGACATATATGCATGTATGTGTAACAATAACAAAGAAAAAGAAGCAGTGAATTCCAGAGAGAGTGTAGGGGGAGACATAGGAGGGATTGGAGGGAGTAGAGAAAAAGGGATAAATGAAATAATCACATTTTAATTTTAATCTTCAAAAAACAAAATAAATAGTTGAGAAAAGAATTCAGGCTGCTCAAGAGTGACAAGCATACAACATCCGTTTAAGAGAGTGGGAGTGTATAACCATCAGTGTAGGCGTGATGAGATGAGGTAGAAATCCACAGTACCAGGAGGAGTGCTCCAGAAAATTTCCCCCAGGAAGCCTTGGGGAGTTTTCAGTAGCTAAAGTAGAGAGGAATTTTCTGGAGGTCTGGGCAAAGCAGTGGAATGTAAAAAGGTACAAGCACAGACTTCAGATAAGCTAGCCCAGTTGAGCAGAAGGTAAGAGAAAGGGTTGGAAGAGAGAGAAAGCTGGAGGGAAGCAATAGGAGAGATCTGGAAGCCATTTACAAGAATCTATGTAAACATCTGGATCATTAAAATGAAGCAGAAGGCATACATTATTGATGCTGGAGTATTCTCATACTCTTTTTACACATGACTTAGGAGTTCATCAAGTCATTTTTGAAATCCTATAACAAAACAATGAAAAATGAGATTGGTGCACAGTGAGCAAAGTACGTGTTGTAGCCAGACATGGTGGTACACACCTGTCACCTCATCATTTGGGAGAGTGTGGCCGGAGGAGAGGCAAGAGTTCATGACTATCTTGAGTTATGTGATGAGGTCCAAGCCAGCCTAGTGGTGACACTCGATCTCAAAACAACAATCAAAAACAAAAGTACCTGTATTCATAGATCTGGTCCCTTCAAGTGTAACCCAACCACATTTTCATTTTAGATAGGGAACCAGACGGAAGGGTGAGGCAGAGGATGGGAAGACTCCACGCCCAGGAGCTTCACAGACAAAGAGTATACACTCTACTGTGCTCCATCCCGAGATTCTTAATGGAAATACTGTCTCATAAACACGAAATTGTACCAGTATTCAAGGACACATTCAGCTAAGGCTGATGTCTCTTTAAAACAGTTTCAAAACCAACAGGATGAGGTCTGTGAGAACAGACCTAAAGTGGGTTTTTTAGGGGGTTGTTTTGTTGTTTTCGCTGTGGTTGATGTTGTTGTCGTCTTCAAGTATAAATACATACTGCTGGAACTGACTTCTGTGGTATAATGTTGTTGATTTGGCATGGTGCCTTGGGTGCCTTTCACTGATTCTAGTGCAGAATGCTTGGTTTTCCATGTGTGAGTAGGATTCTGTACCTGATCTATATGGCACCTCTCCTAGAAATGGGTCAGTTCCAGCAGTCTACACCATTACAGCTACTACTGTAATTAACAGTGTGCATATTGTCCTTGTGAGTGTCTGATGTCTTCAAGGAGAGCCTCTAAGAGAGATTATTACTGAATGGGAAATTATACCATCTGTAATTTTAGTTGATTTTTTTTTCAGCTTGTTCTAAGTAGCAGACTGTTTGAAGCACTCTGACAGCACACAAGAGGCGCCTGACTGCTGTCCATCAATTACTCTAATGCTGTGAGCAAGGTCTTTGTGCCCCACTCTAGTTCACAAAGATGGCCTATTCCTTATGGCTTAATATAACACTTTCCCTGATTCTCATCTGATAACTAATGGATCTTGCCTTATGCTTTCCTTATTTTATATGATTTCATCTTCTCTTCCTATGTAGACATCAAGCTCATCCTGAGCACTAGCCTTATTCTATAAACGTTTGCATATCCAAGTATCTGCCTTATCAGAAATAGAAGCAATCCAGCTGATATGAAATAAATCATGAAGGGAGAAATTAGTCTGGATTTCTGAGCCTTAGGAAACATTACAGAACCCAGCGTGCCTACAGGCATCACAGTCGCTGGGAAACATTATTGCTGGCACATCTCAAGGGACAAAGATTCATAACAGTTCAAAGGGAATGCACCCTATGTACTTTGATAAGGGTTTTAGTTTATTACTCTTGCTAGTCATGTCTCCTTCCTCCTTGCTGCTTCCAATGGAACAATAAATACTGGAGCAGTAAGTCCAGTGTCTTAATGACTAGGCAAGCACACAATAATCAGCTACCTTCTATGGCCTGGTCTGCGGTTTGTATTGATGGAACATCACCCTTGGTTGGCAAAGTGAAATGAGACTTTCTTTTCTCCTAAATTTTGGTCCTCACAACTGACTCCTGGTCTGAGAATTGACCTGGAAGGACACCTAACTTGGAAATCACCTGGTAGTTAGTTCCCTATGCTATGAAAAAAATAGTTAACAGAATGAGAAAGTGGCAGCATCCTAAGAATTGCTTCATTTACAGCATTTTCCAGCTCAGCAATCTCCATTGTTAAAGTACCAGATAACCAAGAAGAAAGTGTTAGCATCATAAATCCAAGGGACTTATCACAAGCACTAGCAATGCACCAGTTCACACTCATCTCAAAGAACCACATGCAGTTGATTTTGTGAAGACTGACTCCCTTCTTCCCAAGCCCAGTCTTACAGAGTTGGGGCAGGAGCTGGCTGTGATACATTTGATGTTGGTTTTGTCTTTTCAAGATAATAGATCTGTCCATATTCAAAACAATTAACCATCAGAAACTTTTGCCAATTTTAAACTTGACAAAGCTGTGATCAGTAAATCTTTTTTAATAATTCCAACCTGCTTCAGTTTTATATGCCAAGGGACCACTAAGAATTGTGATTAGGTTTTCTAAAAGGCTACAAGCAAAAAGAATTGCAAAATTAACAAGCATAATCTTTAAAACTATATAGATGCACAGGAAACAAACAAGGTCGTAATTCAGAAACCTGCCGAAGTAGCCTTTTATCTTTTTTGATAACATCAAATCTCTAGCAGTTAATTGGAGAATCAAGTCTAAATTTTCCACTTTCCTGCTTGGCTTGTTCAGTGCTGTTTTCACCGTTTCTATGAAAACCACTCACTCATTAAATGATCATCACTGAATAATGAGAATAGTGGTTGTGGTGGTGAGCACAGAGGTGGGATTGGGTAAGACTTGGGATGTGTGAATACAGTGGCCCAGTCTTCCTTCCTTCCATCTTTTAAGCACGGGCACAGAATTTCAGAGGGCCTCAGCAGGGATGCTGATATCCTTACAGCCCAGACACTTACTTGATGATTTGTGTCTTCCCATGGGATATAATCATATATCAAATGATGCACCTTCATTGAGAAAACACAAGAAAAACTCCTGCTTTGCTTACAATTATCAACACACACATCCCAAAGGAACGTAAAAATTCCATCACACACACTTAACATTTCAAATGCATGGCACATGAGTCAGCAGACACAAATGTTTTCTCCTCTTTCTTTATAATATCTAAGAAGTCCATGGAGGAGTCCTTTATTCTGAAAGATGCTGTGGGTGCACATTATCTGTTAATTAATATTCAGTGCTCTATAATATTCACCTTCCAGATATTTTACCATTCCTTCCTTGAAAAATGAACATGAGTAGGCCCTGATTGTGTAAACTCAAACCTTGGAGAGTGGATTTCATTTACATGTTTACTGTTACCAGCCATTAGTGGTCAGCAATTACCCCGACTAGTGCCAATTACCTTGACTTTTGCAGAGCAATTCATTGACGGCCACCATCTTAAATGATTCATAGCACTTTTCCAAACACTGAGACGTTGCCCCAAGAGGTAAAATGAAAAACTAGTTTCATTAGTTTGGCAAGGGGTTTTAAAAATCTATCTCCAAATTAAGACTAAGAAGCTTTAGATAAATATTTTCCAGGATGACCCAGGGTGACGATTTGTTCATGTAGACTCCAACATGGCGCTGTCTTCTGAGCATCCTAATCAGGAGCTCATTACAGAATGACCTTAGTTACTTAGGCCTTGGCTATTGGAACCAGGTCAGTGCATTCTTAACGCAGGTTCATATTGAGAATTTAGCTCAAAATGTCTATTTTTAAGCATTTCTCTTGCTGCTGCTGCTGCAGCAGCCCTAGGGTCACAAAGAGCGGAGACATCACTGTGTACATGAGGAAGTGTGCTGTTGAATCATTGGAGAATGGGTGTTAAAGGGCACCCCACTACCTTCGATCCCAGGATTCTAGTGTGGAATGTGAATTCAATCTACCCTTGTGTTAACTAACCCTTGTTTGCTATGATAAAAATCCCATAACCAAGTCAGTCAGGAAAAGTAAAATTTATCTTGGCTTACAATGGTGAGAGTCTATCATGTCGAGGAGACATAGAACCAAGCGGCAGGCATGGGGACAGGAGCAGGAAGCTGTTCCAGAGGGTGAGAATCCATCATGTCGGGGAGACAGAACCAAGCAGCCCGCATAGGGGCAGGAATGGGAAACTGAGATCTCTCATTTTCAAAGCAAGCCTGAACTAGAGAGAAAGCTAGAAGTGAGATGAAGCTATAGTCTCTCAAAGCCTGCCCTCAGTGACATACTTCCTCCAACAAAGTCACACTACTAAACCTCCCCAAACAGTGCCAACTGGGGACCAAGTGTTCAAATACCCAAGCCTATGGAGGACATTTCTCACTCAAATCACCTCAACCCTCTTTTCCACTTAGTTGGTAAAAAGCTTTATTTCAGGATGTGGTATTTATTATACTGAACCCACAATCCAGTTGAGGACCATGCCTGTCAGAGGTGACTGAAAAAGTCATTTAGATGGCAGGCATGTGTGCAAGCAATGAAATAATTGACAGACACTCCAATCCTGCAAGCGTATCAGGAGCATAAAGTGAGATTGCCATGAGATCACAGCTTCGAGAATCTCAGTGACCGGTTTGCTCATTTAGGAAATCAAATGATACAAAAGGACATTTTGGCCAGCCTCTACTGGAACTACAACAAGCAACAGGATCCACATTCATGACACTTTGCTTTAAAATCATGAACTGGTCCTCGCTGAAAGGAGCTAAGTAATATTAGGGATGCCAGGCAGCCAAACAGAGTTTAAAATTCATTTTTCCTGCTCTCCAAAACCCTTAATTATGTTTATAAAATAGTATTAGGATCCTTGGTTTCTCACTGAAGGATTTTTTATTATCAAATGATATTCATCTATTGCTTATTTTTTCATAGTATTATTTCAATGAAGCCTAAATATTCTCATGAACATGCTAAGAGCTTTCCCATCTTTATATTGGAAATTCCACAGGTGTGATTCACCGTTATCTCCTAGGGAAGCATCTGAGAAGTGACCCATATCCTCTATCCCTGCTAGGATATGGGTTTAACCCAGTATCCCATGCTCCTCACCCTTGAAGGTCTCTACAGCTCCATTCCCATACTCCTCACCCTTGAAGGTCTCCACAGCTCCACTCCATGCTTCTCAGTCTCTCCCACATGGTTCATACAGTAACGCTCTCCATTGCTCTACATATGGGCATGTCTCGACTCCCCCATGAGCTTCTCTGCATGTTTCCAACTCCTCAACACCCCTGGCAGGTGAGGGTTTTCATTATCCAAAATGTGGTCTGTGTCTGAATGCACATATATCTGGCCTGTTCAGCTTGAAACCTTTCCCAGAGTTTTGGATATCTTACACTAACATTAGTTGTAGCCTGACAAATTATGTTCTTTTATTATGTCCTTGAGGTTAGAATTGTGGAACATGGCATACTTGGTAATGTAGATCTTCATAGGAATCCATGCAAGGATGTGAAATAGCCATCTACTTGTAAGGAGGCACCAGAAGCTTTTGTCATCTTGGTGAGTTTAGCCTCCACAGCATCTCTGAACATGGCAGAATGGCCTAGGTGCAGGGTAGACAGAAAGAAGGCACAGCAACCAGAAGAGTGCCAGCTTTTATTCACTGGGAGATCTTGAGGATTCTCAAGGATGATCCTAAATTTCCAAATGCAAATTCTAAAGCCCAAAGATTTTTATTGGAGGTGTCACCCACATGTATGGCGATATTTTATTTGTGCTGAAATGTGATTTTATTTATATGTTAATAAATAAAGTTGCCTGTGGGTCAGAGCTAATAGCAAGCCATAGCAGAAGTCTGGCAGTGGTAGCACATGCCCTTAATCCTGATCACATGACAGGCAGATCTCTGTGTGTTCAAGGATACCACCAGCATGGAGACACACGCCTTTAATCTCAATACCAACCATAGAAGACCTGGAGGTCTGTATAGATGGCCAGTGACGAGGAGGTCATGTGGTTGGGTTTACAAGCAATGAGAAGGCAGAACAGAAAGTCAATAGAAAGACAGATACACAGGAAGTAGGTCTCTTTCTCAGGGGAAGGACGGCAGTGGCAGTGGGTGGTAAGAAGGTGGTCTTGGTCTCAGCTCTTAGATACTGCTCTGACCTCTTGGGCTTTTAACTCTGCATTTGGCTCTGTGTTTATTATTTAATAAGACTGTTATATCTACATTTGGCACCCAACGTGACTCTCAGTATGCTGAAAGAGTGGTATTATATATTGAGACTGCAGAATTTATCCCTGATGAGTCAGAATTAACTTCACTATTTATTCAGTTACAAGATAACATCAGGAAAAGGAGTCATCCTTTATACAAAACTCACATCCGATCCCACACGGGTCTGCCAGGCCCTCTAGCACAAGGTAATAATGAGATTGATAAATTACTGACAGGAAATGTGCTGGAGGCCTCAGAATTTCATAAAAATCATTATGTCGATAGTAAAGGTTTACAAAAGGATTTTTCCATAACCTGGCAACAAGCCAAGGAAATTGTAAGGAAATGTCCTACTTGTTCCTTTTACAATCAAACGCCATTACTGGCAGGATATAACCCAAAGGGTACTCAGAGGAACGAAATCTGGCAGATGGACATGTTTCACTTTGCAGAATTTTGAAAACTGAAATATGTACACCATACCATCGATACTTATTCAGGATTTCAATGGGCAACTGCTTTGAGTTCTGAAAAAGCTGATTCTGTAATCACTCATTTGTTAGAAGTTATGGCCATCTCAGGTATACCTGCGCAAATCAAAACTGACAATGTTCCATCATATGTCTCTGGTAAAATGAAACAGTTTTTTGCTTATTACGATATAAAGCATATTACAGGTATACCACATAATCCTACAGGACAAGCAATTATAGAAAGATCAAACAGAACTCTAAAGGATATGCTAAATAAACAGAAAGGGGTAAAAAAAAAAAACCAGAAATAGACTGCATAATGCTCTATTAACTTTGAATTTTCTCAGTGCCAATGAGAAAGGAACAACAGCTGCAGAGAGACATTGGATAATAGAAAAAACTACAGAATTAAATCAGCCTATATACTTTAAGGATGTACTGATCTCAGAATGGAAACCAGGATATGTGTTACGTTGGGGATGAGGTTTTGCTTTTGTTTCTACAGGAGAAGATAAGTTGTGGATGCCATCACAATTGATAGAGGTTTGATTTGAACAAGAGAGACCTCTTAATTAGAAGAGGTAATAGTTCATCAACCAACACGGCCATTCAATTTAATCTAACTTATACCAGTAACACATGCCTTTTCATTTAATCAGATATAACTTGCCAAAAAGGAACCTCCCCAAAATTAGTCTTGGGGAAAGGTTTTTGTTTTTGTCTTTTAGGAGAATGAAGGCTAAGGAATCTGAAGAACACTGGACAAATGAGACATCTCAAGAAAAGGGACAAATCATCTAGAAAAAAATGTCCCAAGAAAGAGAGTAAAATGGCCTATTGGTATATCATCTATAAAATTTCATAAGTCTTCCTAAATGTTTGTTTCTGCTCTTCTCTAAAACATTTAATGCTATTGGTCTTCTTATAGTCCCAGTTCAATTAAAATTTAAAGGTGACTTTGGTGTTGGAGAATGGCTCTCTCCTTCTTTAAACTCAAGCATGTTGTTAAAAGGAAAATGCAAACTCCCTGTATCATGCCAGAAGAAAGAGCCATCTTCTGATATGGGACAGGAGAAAAACAAAATTTAATTAAGGAACTATTCTATTACCACTAATCTCAATTCTTTGATTCTATTCTGATTCTTTAAACTTTTCTTGAAGTATGAATTTTATATAAAAATTTACAAGATTTATATATATATATATATTAAACTTTGTTAAGATATTAATGGTCATATAGAGTACTAACTAATTCTAGAAAAAAGGCTTTAATTAGCTGCTTATACATGTCTTTGTGTTCAAGTCTCTTATCAGTTTTCTGCAGGAAATCATGGCCAGTCCTAACATCAACTGAAGTTTCCAGGAAGAAGATGGGGCCCCACAACAACAATAATTCCACGTGGACAATAATAATACCACTAAGCTGACAAACATCATCTACAGATCAGCTTTGAACTACAAATTGCTCAGAGCAATTTTGAGATGGCTAGCTGGGATGATCCAGTTCCAAAGACTACTTGAATAAGGACTTGAGATAAGCCCTGAACTTTGGCATTATGCTCAGACTTGACAACAAAGGATATAGCTACCTTTCCTAGAATTTGACAATTAATTAATCAAGATATCTCTCTTATTAGGTCCTTTAATTGCTCTGGGGAGGAGTTTCACCCCTGATGACATGGAATGAGTGAACCAAATTTGACATGGAGCCCCCCAAGGTGTTTCCTGAAGGCAAATGGTTACCTTGTCTGTCCCTTGTTGATCTTTATTCATTGGTACAGTGTCAGCCTTTGCCACACCTTCTGCATATTCCAGAAGGGAGGGGCCTTCTGTTTGGATTATTCCTAGAAAAAGTATTGTTTCTAGGAATGCCCTGTCTACAGTCCCATTTTAGGTGACCTTGTTTGTCACAATTAAAACACCTGATGTTTTGATTTTTCTTCAAGTCTCTGGAAATCATTTCTCCTATCCAAGCATCATCATCATTATGAGATTCAGTATTTGCTGTATCTTGGTTCCATTCCTCTGTGAGTGCTGATCTTGCATTTAAAGGCCTAATTACCCTTTTGCATTGTGAATTAGCATTTTCAAAAGCTAAAGATTCAATTATTATTTGTCTAGCTTCTGAATTTGGTATCATTCTATTTACAGTTGAAGTCAATCTTTACAAAAAAATCAATTAATGTTTCTTTGGGGCCCTGTATAACTTTAATAAATGACTCAGTTCTCTTTCTAACCTCTTCACTTCTGTCCCAAGCATTCAAAGCTGCTGCACAGCATAGAGCCAGGGTATGATCATCACATAGAGACTGTCTTTGTACATCAGCATAATCACCCTCTCCAAAAAGTTTTCTTAGGATATTTCAATACCTCTGGCCTGACTTCATTGTTCAATGGACCTAGCCTCATCTTTCTACCTGGTCCTCCACTGTAATTGAGGACCAGGCTCCAATACTGCTGTAACCAAGTCTCTCCAGTCTTGAGGACACTTCTGTTACTAGTTGACTGTAAATTTAAGATCTGCTTCACAAAAGGTGAATATGTACCATATGAGACTATCACTTCCTTAAATCTCCTCACATCTAACATTTCCACAGGAATCCAGTCAGCTCTTACACAGCCTTGGGGATATATGTCATTTGGCTGTTGTTCCTGTAAGGTGACTGGCTAAATTAACATTGGTTGTTTGAAAACCTTGGGCTGTTCCACTCTAATTTTATAATGCAATGGTGAGGTTGGTTTTACTTTAAATTCCTGTGTCTTGATCTGAATATCTCTTTGATCTGTTTTAATAAGTTTTTCTAAGACCTGTATCTTGGCACTCATATCAACCAACTTTTTTAAAGATAAACCAAGAATTATCAAACCCATAATCAAAATGATAATTAACAGTGTCAATCCCAGTTCAGTTGATTATCCCTTCATTTAATTGTTCCATTTTAAAACCATGTATCATATAATCATACAGAGACATAACTCCCTCCATCATAATAGTATTTCCCATTTTTTTAATATGGGGAAAAAAGCTCTCTCTTTTTTTTTTAACTAATTCTCCCCTTTAAGAATTCCCAATTGTCTCACAAAATCTGCTTATGATCATGATGAAGATGACAGTGAAGTATGAGGCTGACTGCTGTTGTGTAGAACAGTAGAAGCCCAAGTAGGTGTCAGGGTAGCTACCTAGTATAGCAGCAGCCCAAAGAGGGGGACCAGAGAAAGCCCATAACCCACCAGGAAAGGGAGCCAGCCATCTGAAAAACTCACACATGGGATCATGGGGAAGAAGCATGTGCAGCAGGAGCTGCCTGGAGGCAGAGCTGGCCAATGGTGAAGGGCCAATTCTGGCAGCATTTGTTGCCCAAGAGCCTGTGAAGTTCGCTGCAGAGAGGGTGCAATTGAAAAATCCCAAACTTGTTCAGAGGGCTTGGGAGAAAAAAAGAAAAGTAAACCTAGCCAGCAAGGTAATGACTCCAGTGGGAGCTCCCACAGGCAGCTCCAGCATGTTCTGGTAGCAACAAAGCTATAGGTAAATGGCTTTTTCATGAATTTGTCCCCCAAAAGTTGGACACCAGATGAAGCATGATCCTAATTAGTCTTATTAATGAAAACTAGGAGTCAGCTATCAGGGTAAAAGCTGAAAGATCCGAGAAGCAGTGCAGCAGCCACCAGAGAGTTCTTACCTCTCTCAATCCTCAGACTAAAAGGAGGCTGAGATCCTGTCTTCCTGTCTCCACTTCCTGAGTGCTGGGATTAAAGGCATGAGGCTTCCAAGTGCTGGGATTAAAGGCTGTACCCCCACTACCCAAATCTATGGTTAACTAGTGACAGCTCTGCCCTCTGATCTCCAGGCAATCCTTGTCAGAACACAAACAAAATATCTCACAACAGTTACAGTGCCACTGTATTAAAGTAGTGGTTCATTAAGGCCACAGCAGATAGAGATGATTCTGAAGTTGGATGGTTAATTTAGTCCCTGGCATGAGTCCTTGAATGAAAGAATGAAGAGTAGAACTAAGGTACAGAGGAATAAGAAGCAGATTGGGTGAATCAGCTACTGTAACATGCCACCCAGACTACAACCAAGAGTGCCCAAGAGTCATCCATAACTGTGATGGTTTGAATCTTAAATGCCCCTCATAATCTCTGGCATTTGAATACTTGGTACTCAGCTGGTGGCACTGTTTGGGTATATTTAGGAGCTGTGACTTTGTTAGAGGATTATGTTACTGGAGGTGGGCTTTGAAGGTTTAAACCCTCACACCATTTTGAGTTTGCTCTCTCTTATTCTTGCTTGCAGTCCAAGATATGAGCTGTTAGTTGCTGCTTTAGCTAACATGCCATCACTCCATCAGCATGGACTCTAAACCTCTAGAACCATAAGCCCAAGTAAATTCTTTCTTCTATAAGATGCCTTGGTTATGGTTTTTTCATCACAACCATAGAAAAGTAATGAGTTCAGGAGCACAAGCTGACCATGAAGCCTCCCATACTCCTTCCTGTGGCCCACATCTACGTCCATTAGAATCAGAACTTTGCATGAAATGAAATCCACTTGCTGGAATGAGAATTTTGTATCTGGACACATGGAGAGGTGGCTTTGCAAGTGTGACATGAGTATATGTATTAGTTAGCTTTGTTTAGGGAATTAATTGAGATTAGCATGCTACATATGCACCATTGCTAAGCTAGCTTTGTCGGGACCTCCATGACATGGATATGTTACATCTGGGCCCTGATTAGCTGACTTTTTAAGAGGACCTAGTTGACTTCTTTTTAGGTGAATTGTCAAAACAAAGTATGACAGAATGGAACATGGATTGTGAGACTTGGCAAAGAGTAAAAAGTAGAAAGGAATCAGAGAACAATGAGGAAATATCTTCAAGAGAATGGCCTTTCACCAGATCAATGACAGAGTTGAACAGTCATCCCACACTTAGGGATAGCAATTAGAATCTGCTAAGTGGTGGATTTATTGGCTGACCTTTGTGAACATCTGCCCTGTGCCGTGTAGTGTTAGTGTGAGGCACGGTGAAATCATTAGATAATAATCCTGCTTTCATGGAAATATAGCTTTAAGTGAAAATGTGCACATAAAATGCTAGGGAGCTGTGATAGTTTGAATGTAATTGACTCCCATAATCTTATATGGAGTGGCACTATTAGGAGGTGTCACCTTGTTAAAGTAGGTATGGTCTTGTTGGAGGAAGTATGTCACTGTGGTGGTAGGCTTTCAGGTCTCCTATGCTCGAGATACTACCCAGTTTGAGAGACCATTTCCTGTGGTGATATTTTATTTGTGCTTTAATAAAGCTTGCCTGGAGATCAAGGGGAAAGGCCAGCCATTTTAAGTAAACAAAGTCAGGCAGCACATGCCCTTAATCTGATAACTTAGCAGGCAGGGTCTCTGTGTGTTCAGGCCATACTAGGGAACAGAGTCAGGCGTGGTGACACATGCCTTTAATCCTAATACCAACCATAGAGACCTGTAGGTCTGTACAGACAGACAGTGACAAGGAAGTGAGGTAGCTGGGCTAAGATAGCCAATGAGAGGGCAGAACAGCAAGGCAATAAAGGCGTGGGTAAGACAGGAAGTAGCTCGCGTTTGGAAGCTGCAGAGTTGATGAGGTAAAGTTGGCTGGTGGCTTTCCCTATTCCCCTGATCTCTAAGGCTTTCACCCCTATATTTGGCTCCATGTTTTTTATTTAATAAGACCATTTAGAAATTTGTCTACTATTTCCTGTTGCCTACTGATCAAGATGTAGCTAGCACCATGTCTGCCTGCATGCTGCCCTGATCCTCACCATGACAATAATGGACTGAACTTCTGAAACTGTAAGCCAGCCACCCCAATGAAGTCTTTTCCTTGTAAGAGTTGCCTGGTCATGGTGTCTCTTTACAGCAATAAAAACCCTAAGACAGGCACTAAAGACTAAGCTATGCACTAGGTGCACTACTCAATGGTGCCTGGGAGCCCATAATAGCAGACACTTCTGGGGAATGTTTGAGCAAGTAAAACTGAGGTAAAAATACTGATATTAAAATGTGAAATGCAGTCCTGTTGTAAGATCTTACCGATTCCGAAAGTCCCAAAAGGGACAGTTGACAGGAGAGGACTGCAAGACTTGCTGTACCTTGCTTTCTATTCACTTTAGTCCATTCTTGACAGTCACCCCCCAATTTTACAAACAGGACACTGCACACAGAGGTTAAATGTCCTATCCAAGGTCATAAAACTGGGAAATAACCAGGCCAGGAAGAAAAGCCTGCAGCTATCTGCCTTTAAAAATGCTTCTTTTTCTTTTCTTTGTTTTGAGGCAGGGTCTCACTATACAGCCCAGACACGCCTTAAACTCATGGTCCTCTTGCCTCAGCCTCCAGAGTGTTGGGTTTACAGGTGAGCACCACAATATCCAATCAAAACCAGGTTTCTTGATGTCAATACAGTTAAATGTTGGGGTAGAAATTATTTGTTATGTGGTTGTTCTATCTATCTATCTATCTATCTATCTATCTATCTATCTATCATCTATCATCTATCTATCTATCTCATTCATGCCACATTCTAATAACTTCCCCTCTCTGGGTAAGCCACAACTAAACCTATCTCTAGACACAGTCAAATGTTCTTCCTAGGATAAAAGCTTCCTCAATTGAGACTAACTTAAAGTTTCTTTACACCATGCTATCCTGATAATGACTTTACTTTGGACCTGAATTCAGGAGACAGAAGATGTCAACTTTGAAGAATCATTGGTTGTATACTAAAAGATGGAGTGGAATTGGTGAGATGTCTCAGTCAGAACAGTGCTTGCCCCACAAGCATGAGAATCAGAGTTGAGATCCTGTGATGCTGTCTGTGATTGAGAAATGTCCTCTATAGACTCATGTTTGAACACTTGATCCCCTTTCGGTGTGTTTGTGAGATCTTTTGGAAACATAGCCTTGTTGAAGCGGTATGTTACTGGGAATAAACTTTGAGTGTTTATAGTCTAACTCCATTCCATGTTATCTCTGTCTGCTTGCTATATCAAATATAATCAGCCAGCTTCCTGCTGCAATGCCATACCATGCCTTCCCCATTGTGACAATTGGGAGGATTCCGTCCCTCTGGAATCATAAGCTTAATTGAAGTCCTAAGTTTCTCTGGGTCATAGTATCTTATCATAGCAACAGAAAAGTTACTAATACAGATCCCTAGCACCCACATAAAAGCTAAGCACACTGGCAGGTATCCATAAACACACACTGGGAAGTAGAGACATAGATTCCTAGAGCTCCTTTGTCAGCCAGCATGGTTCAGTAAGAGACCTTTTCTCAGAAATAAGGTGAAGAGAGATTGAGAAAGACACCTAATGTTGACCTCTGACCTCCACATGTAGGGTCACCCATGCACATGTCCACACACTGACACCATTCAAATATATACGCATGCATATATCCCCATTATATAGAAGATGCTGAATACTGAGCTAAGTAAATACTTAAACACAGACAAAAGCCTGATGCATCAGATTCAGAATGCAGGAACATTAGGAAACCACAGAACCAGTCCTGTAAGCCTGCCTGAATTTCACCCCAGGCTAGGGACTGGGTCTTTCCCATAATCTCTCATGCCAAGCAGTGTGCCGCTCTTTGCAAGCTCTCCCAGGTGAAGGGTGCCAAGGACCCAGCACAGAGAGAGCACTCTGCCCTCTGTGACCACCTCTGCATCCAAGTCTGATACAAGCTCGTCTGATCGTTGAGCCATGTCACCTGATTGAGTCCTTACGAAAAACTCGAGTAGGAGACTACACATTCCACTTTTAGGTTGCTACAGTGACAAGTGAGGTCTGAAATCCTCCAATCACAGGAGGACGATAACACACAGGGATAGCAGAGAGAGGAAGCGAGAGGGACAGAAACAGATGACAGAAGAAAAAGACAAACATCCACCATCAGTTATCATCAGATAATGTGTGGAGTGACATTTCAACAAGAAAACAACACCAAGAGCATCTAACGTCCACCCAGATAAGTACTGAAGCAGGCTGAGGAAAGGCAGAGGCATCCACAGCGCGGTAATAGAATGCTGTGCTCTGTTAGTGCTGCAGATGGGGACCTGTCCTGCTTCAGTGGGACAGGCTCACTAGGTGACTTTGTGCAGGAGGAGGAAGGAAACTCTTGGAGGGCATTTTCCGTCCTTTGCTCTCCCCTGGGTCCTCAGCTCCACCAGCCAAGCCAACTTTACTCTCACCTTGCTTTCTCATCCCCTCTCCAGGCAGTCTCAATTGCTATCATGACAAACTCCTAAGTGTTGTTAAGTCAGAGGGACTGCACTGCTGCCATGAGTGATGAACGTTCAAGCAGTCTTCAAAGCCATGCAGACTTTTCTCTCCTCTGCCTGTTACAGGAAGGAGTTTGTAGACCAATTTTCTATCAGAATCAAGACCCAAAAAACTAAAGCCCTCATCTGCTGTGATCTGCTAGATGAAGGCTTACCTGAAAGGAATACTTCAGAGAGATGCGTTTGCTATTTCGCATAAATTCTGAAATACCACGTTTCTCTATAATCAATGCTTTCAAGTATGCTACGCCTTAATTTACTCAGAGAAAAGATCCAACGTTGTAAACGTCCTTTGCTTTCAGTCAGTTCTTTCTTCTTAAGCTCCTGCTCCGGTTCCTGCTGTACGGACTGTCCCTACTTGGCACTAGTGATTTCAAAGACAAACTTTATTTAAGAAGCTGGCCATCAAAACCAGATGTCCTTCCCGTCTTCTGCTCACGCATGTGCAGAGTTTTTGCTCTGGAGAGAAACTTTCCTGTGGTGACCCAAAAGATCCCTGAACTTGTTTTTGTTCAGTTTGACCTCTAAAACAATTGGTAACTACTGGTTGGACTTGAGTCCAGGAGCCAAAACACTTTTCTTCCATTCAAAGAAAGAATGTAATAGGTAAGGAAAAATAACTAAGATAATATCAAAGGATTGGTCTTGCTAATAATCGTTCTCCTTCGCTCTAACAAAAAATCCATACATATTTGGATGTGCCAACAAAGCTGCATGCTTCTTTCTCTAGATGATTTTTCCTGCTCTTGAATCAGTTCTCTGAGTGGATTACCAAAAGAGAGAGAAATGTCTGGGATTATACATATACTTTTATCTTTCAAAAGCAATGAGCAAGCTGTTTGGAATTTTTTCTTTCTTCCTGGTTGGTTTAAGGACCAAGTACATTACACAGATTACGTACATAGGATGTCTTTTGTTACAAGTCACAAAAACCCTAAACTCAAATAGGTTTAAATGATAAAAAAAAAAAGTTCTTCTCTGATATAGAACAAAGTCCCAAGATAGTGTGAACATCAATTCGGCAGCTCAAGGGCCCAAAGGTTTTCTGTTCCTTCAACTCACTGTGCCTGTAGATGGTTCCACTTCACAATGGTAGGGGACAGAAGTTCAAGGTGATCAACGCAAACCTACCCTATTCAGCTGGAAAGGGATGTCTTGTGTTTTCTTGATCATGTGTAGAGAACTTTCTTAGCTGCTCCTCAGTAAGACTCTCTGCTCTCTTCTACTCCACCCCACCACACCCACCCCAACCCCCACCGCATGTAAAAGCAAAGAGCCTTTATTTCAAGCTTGGAGCTTGGTCCCTCTGTCTGTCTGACACAGTGGTGAGAGCAGAGAGCCCTGAACTCAGGTGGGGTAGGTTTTTATCATAGCAGAGGTTGGGGTGAGGGGATTTCCAGGGTCCAGGACCCTGACTGGCTGACAATTGTCTAGGGGTATCTGTAAAACAAAAATAGGTGTGTGCTAGACTCAAGGGCATCTGGCCATCTTATCTAATGGCTGGAATGTTTGGGATGTCAGGTACTTCCTCACCCCTGGGTAGATTCCCTGGGTGGTATCAGCTTAAGGCTTTCCCTGGATCTGGGTGTTGCCTACCAGTAAGCCTAATAATTTCAACAATTCCCCTGGGGTTCAGAAAGTAGATAGTGACACAGTGGGACATTTTGTGGTCAGTGACTCAGTGAGCCCACTGGTATTTAATGAGAAATACCTAAGCTGATATACGGCCACAATACCAGGGGAGTGGGAACATGACACCCCATAAAATGCCACAAGACCCAAAGCACATTGCCCCCTTGAAGCTGGAGAAATGGATCAGCAGTTATGATTGTGAGACCAAAATGAGCCATCTTAGAAATAAGACCAAAATGCTTTCACCCCAAAAACTAAGGCCTAAGATTTCTCCTTCTAGGAATAGGCTAATAGTTACTGAAACCAGTGAGTCCAGATTCCAGAAACCAGGAAGTGTAAAAGTACAGAGTCACAAGGTAGTCACGAGGTAATGCCCGCCAGACTATGGAATGTCCTCTCCCTGGTTTCCAGGGTAACTAACTACAGAAATGTCCCCACCTGAGGGCAGCCAGTGAGAAATGGTAGTGGGCAACCACTCCCTTGGAAGTAAGATTAAGCCATGATTTCTAGAAAGCCCCTAGAAGCGAGCCAATCAGAATTGTACCCATACTAGCACCCTTGAATGATGTAACCTTGTGACCTTTCCCTTTAAAAACTGAGCTTGCAGATAGGTGGGCACTTCCTCCAGCCTCCACTGAGTTGGATGTATTGGACGAAGTCCCTGCCTAGGCTTGTATTGGATATCCAGAATTAAACCTTGCTTTTGCATTCTGGCATGCTCGTCTTTGGTGGTCTCTCTGGGGGTCACGATCTGGGCACAACAATGATCACTTGCTGTTCTCCCAGATTACCAGAGTTCAGTTTCCAGCGCTCTGGGGTCAGCTCATAACTGCCTATAACTCGAGTCCCAGGGGACCCAATGTCATCTTCTGGGTTCCAATGGTATGGTACATACACACACACACATACACACACAATAACAAACAAACAAACAAACAAATAAATAAAGTAAGTAAGTAAGTAAATAATAAATAAATAAAAACTTAAAAAAATGTTCTTAACTGAATCTGGCATTTTTTTTTTTGTTGTTTAGCAGGTGTTTTCAGCTTTTCTTTAGGTTCACAAGTACAGCAGATGCACAAATAAAATCTTTTTTAAAAAGTATTGAGTGATAGGTTCTGGATAGATAACCATAATTATTTACTGAATTATATTATTACCCACCAAAAAACTTTCATTTATTGTTGTTATTGTTGTTGTTTATAAGTAGCTCACTTTGGAAAATCTGCATGAGCCTCCTAGAGACAGGTGCAATTACTGGGTGCAAAGTCACACACAAATGGTTTTTATTTTTTCCCATTTATTTATTTCATTTGCTTAGTGGAAGGTACACTATATGTGCAGCACATGCATCTGTGAAGGTTAGAGACAAACTTTCAGGAACCAATTCTTTCCTTCCACCATTGGACCCAGGGATTGATCTCAAATTCAGGTAGTCAGGCTTGGCATCTAGAACCCTCGCCCCCGAGCTATCCCCCGGCCCTGAAATTACATGAATGTGGACTAAGACACTGGCAGAGAAACGAATGGTTTCTAATGCTGCGTCAGAACAAAAGATTCCCAAGAGTAAGTTGACTGAGACTTGCACGGTGTATGAGGTTTACTGAGGAATCAAAAGTGGCCGTCTGACTTCTAGCCACCCCTCAAGGCCACAGGCACCAGCTCACACTCCTGTCTTCCTCACTGATGTTCCTGCCCCTGTCCCTGCATCAGTACCCTGTAGAGGGCGCACTCAATGTTCCAAGCCAATGGATATTTTTACTTCCTCAGTTCGATTTTCTTCTCTCCCATAAAACCCTAGACACCCAGTTTCGTATTTACAACCTAGATCCCGGCCCCAATTCCAGAAACAAAACTCCAAACTTTCTTATATTTTTAGTTTAACTTATTATCCCCATTCTCTAAGTACTCAACGTCACCATCCTCAACTTCAATATAATTACTTATCCCCTCATGCTCAGCATTCTTTACTGCCACCATTTCCTTCTTACCTAAAAGGAAATACAGCGGTCTATCATTAAATAATGCTGTAATAGAGCAATTTATCTTGAATCTTCTCTGTCACTTCTGGTTAAAACAAAATTTTGGCCTGCATTTTTACTAAAAATGGTGTTATATTATTTCTATGCTTACCACTAATTCTAATTGTTCTGAGATCTCAGTCTGATTAAGAATTGAACTCAGTGGTCTATGAATTGCATGATTCAATGAGTGATGATGTCATCCACAGAACTACTGTACATGAGAGAAAAAAGAAAATATAGTTTATGACAAATCCATGTGTCACTTGAATTTCATTTGTCTTTGGTACATCCATATAGAAATACTCCATGTGTATGAAAACTTAATTTTATATACATATATTATATAATTTATATATATTTGTATATTAATTTGAGATAGAGAACCAAAAACTATTGGAGAAGCCACTCCAAAAACTGTGTGGAAGCCAGTGCAGTGATGGGGCTGGAAGACATCAGAGCCTTAGAGGTAGTTTTCTTGGTTTCCTGCCAGTTTATTCTAGTTTAACTCTAGAAATCATCCATTTAACAGCAGATGCTTATTAAAAGCAAGCACAATCTTTTAGATGCTTTTCTAAGCAATTGGAACTCACATCAGCAGAAAAAGCACAGTAAATAACCTTGACTTAATGAAGCCTGAGACAAACTGGGAAGGGAGATTAAAAGCAATGATAAATTAGTAAATTACACATGATGTTAGCAGTTATTATGAACTTTATCAGAGAAAAATATGGAGAATAAGGCAAGAACAAATGGAGTTGTCTTCAGCTAAATTGAACAAAGCTGGATTAGAACGGGCTAAAAAAAAAGAGTGCAGCTTAGATCTCTAGGTAAAAGGTAAGTCTGGATATCCGAAGAATGATAGCACAGACGAATTGAGATTCGATTCTGGACTGTGTCTATGACTTGGAGGCTGCTAGTTTACAAGTTGTATAAGCTCAGGGATGGCTCAGATTTGCAGGAGCATCCAGAGAAGCCACCCTACAAACTGCAGCTCTTGGATGCCTTGGGTGCATTGCACAGCATGTGGCCTTTTATATACAAAAGAAATGGTGCTGTGGAGTTGGCAGGAGTGCTGAATGCAACAAGATTTACTTTCTCTCTAATTATTACTAAACTCCTATCTTAGGGGAGGAAACACTACATAAAGTACAAAGTGAGTAAAACCCAGAATACTATCAATTCAAATAGGATATGCTCAGACAACTCCCAATTCAGTGCAGAGCATGGGCAGGGAGGACTACAAGAGTAAAGATTTGTGGGCATGTTACCAGACAGCTGCCGAGCACACTCTGCCTTGTACAAGTAATTTGCACATAGCAGCTCACTGCATCCCTCAAATGAGTTTGGTGTGTGTGTGTGTGTTGTTGTTGAAATTAAACTGAAAGCCCCACACTTTTAAGGCAAATATTCTACCACTGAGCCCCCAGTCCTAAACTGACATAAACTTATTCATAGTGACTTTAAGTCATCTCACTTACTGAATGATTTTTTTCCCATCAATCTGAGATCCTTCTCATTTCTCCCTAGAGCTTTCCTAAGTCTTGCAGATTCCTATGTTTTTACTGAGGGCTGGTAAGCTCTCAGCCACTGTCAATCAGCACTTGCCCCTGCACTGTCTGTGCTCCTTGGCTCTGAACTCTTCTCTCCTCCAGAAAATCTCCTGTTCTGACTTAAGCTTCTTTAGGTCTCCTGGCTCGGGTTCCACCCCAGCAGTGCTTTGATATATAGTGACTCATTGACCTTTCTTCCCAGCATTAAGCTGATCCTGTAAGACCTGCCAGGTCCTTCAATCCCATGACATTTTATTTTCTCACCTCTTCTTTGATTGGATGCAGAGGCTTTTGAGGATTTCTTTAAAACAAACTTACTTTTTAATTTTTTTTCATTATATAATTATATCATTTCTGCCTTCCCTTTACTCTCTCCAAACACTTCCATATACCCCTCCTTTATCTCTTTCAAATTTATGGCCTCTTTTTGGTCCCAGCCTCCAAACAGAAAGCAATGCCACTATAGGGCCCTGGAATTATAAAAGGGAATTGTATGTGACTTAAGAAACAGTGTCAATGGTGGTAAATCTGGGTGTTGTAGATCTAACCTGTAATGCTAGCACTTGGGAAACTGAGGAATAAGGATTGTGAGTTCTAGGCCCTACCTCCAAACAAGCAGGGGATAAGAATGTAGTTTTAAATTAAGGGCCTTTGAAGAATTTGACACTTCTCCTGAACATACTTTTAGTTTTTTAATGTTTTGCAGGAAAGACATCAACCATTTACTACATTTATGCTGATGCTTCGTCATTTTTGTACCCTCATTATGTGAATGATATATGACTGGTTCTACCAAGGAATAAAAAAATGGAACCATATGATGGAGTGTGGTGATATATTGTGTACTCTAATAAACTTGCCTGAGGATTAGAGGACAGAGCCAGACACTAGATTAGACATAGAGGTCAGGCAGTGGTGGCACACACCTTTAATCCTATCACTCAGGAGGCAGAGATGTGTCTGGATCTCTGTGAGTTCAAGGCCACACTGGAAACAGAGCCAGAAGTGGTGGCATACATCTTTAATCCCAGTACTAGGAAACACATATACTTTTAATCTCAGGAAGTGATGGCAGGGCGGAGAAAAGTATATAAGGCATAAGGAGACAGGAGCTCACTCTCTTTAGGCTGAGGATTTCTTAGAGGTAAGAACTAGTGGCTGGCTGCTCTGTTTCTCTGATCTTTCAGCTTTCACCCTGATATCTGGCTCTGGGTTTTTTGTTATAAGACCATCTAAGATTCAAACAACATTGGAGGCTGTATCTTGGCCCCTAGATCAACAGGCCTTCTATTTGTTCTGAACTGACCAAGGCACTCTTGGTACAGATGGCAAGGCTACCAGAGGTTGCTAAATTGAACAGCTTTGCTTTGCCGTGGGATTCCCTGCTGTAGACCAGTCACTTCAGTCTCTTCTGAGAATCCTGATGGGTTAGAGTGACCTGAGTGGTGGTCTCACTTGATTTCCTTAGGAGTTTGCATAATGACCAAGCATGTAAGTGTTAAAGGAACCTTTCAGAGAGAGGGGTTTGCTCCTCCAAAGCCCTCTTGTGGCTTCTTCTGACAGCACTGATCTCAGAAAGTGAAAGTCGTGTTTTGTTTTTTATTTTCTGTTGGAAAGTGTCCAAAATGAAATCACCCAGGAGAAGCCCCAAATGCCCTCACTCCAGTGTCAATTCTGGGAAGGCCTCAGATGCCTGTAAAGCAATGATACTCAGCTTTCCTGCTGGCCTGGAGGGATTAGAACGTCCCTTTCTTCCTATCTCCATTTCTGGGATGGCTTTCTCCTTTCCCTGTGTCCAGTTCTCACACCAGCCAGCACAGCAAGAGTGTTTAGTGTGTCATCAACCAGACATATCAAGTGTTTTGCATAAATGATAAAAATTAAAATCATATGGAAAGGTTTAGTAGAAAGAAATAGAGTGCAGAAATATGACACCTAGTCACTGCAGGGAAACACAGCCAAGTCTCAGGACCTTCAGGAAGTCCCTGGGGTCCTCTGTTCCTTCTTTTCAAAGAGACCTGTGCTCCCTTTGGCAGATATCTATTTCTCATTCATTACTTGGGAACTATAAATAACTGAGGTACAAGACCAAAGCACAGAGAGAACTGAACACCAAATCCGGCTTCAATCCATGCTGCATTAGTCCTTGGAAGACATAGGAGATGATCGCTGGAGATACTGAGGCACACCTCACTCAATAAATTAGGTCTAACTCCCAGGAGTATATGGCTAGTCTTCAGCCCTTCTGCTGCAGAAGAGGAAAATAAAACAAAAGCACATGCTATTCAATGAGGGACTGAACAGAATTATAAATTTTCTTCACTCGGGAATTGTTAATGTCTGCTTCACAGCACTGTGGAAACCATTTCCTTTTCAAATGCAAAGCTCCATGCTTTAAAATTTATCTTAATTGACACCTGAAAGCACAAAAGGTGCATATATTAATGGAGTAGCATTCAATGTTTTCATACATTCACACACTGAGTACTATTTAATTATGTTACACATGTTTATTTCTGTAGTAACAGACCATTTCTTTATGATAAAATTTGTGAAAAATCTTTTCATCTGCTCTTTTATATGGACAGAACGTTGTCTGAGGTACAGTAGTCCCCCAGAACTTCTGGATCTGGTTGACTCAGCATCCATTGCTCATCCTCCCGCCATTCTCTCCTCGCTGCTAACCCTGGCCTCTGGTAGCCACCACTCGACTCCCAGTGTCTATGAACTCAACTGTTGTTTAGAGTCCACAGACCAGATTGTGAGAAAATATTCTGACAAAAGCAACTGAAGAGTTTAATTCCAGATCCCAGTTCCAGATTTCAGTCCACTGTGGTAGGGAAGTCAGGGTGGAGGCAGTCAGAAGAGGGCAATGCATCCAGGATCCCAGTCAGGGAATGGAACCATGCACAGTGGGTGGGTCTATCCACCTCAGTGAACCCCATCAAGATAATCCCTGACAGGCATGTCAGGATACCCACCTCCCAGGTGACTCTAGATCCTGTAAGCTGACAATTAGCACTGACATCTCAGATGACGTGATATTTGTCTTTCTATGTCTGAATCATTTCATTTAGCATCACAATCTCTAGTTCCAATTTGTGCTTTTCTTTGACTAAAGGTTATTCTTTGTGAGTCTGTGTGTGTGTGTGTGTGTGTGTGTGTGTG
>CABHPH010039790.1:0-11758 GCA_902168325.1 Peromyscus nudipes | reverse complement strand
CTTAAGGATATATTGTGAATGAACTGAAAAGTAATTATATATATTAAATCTTCTAAAAATTAGAAATAAAACATACAAATACCTCAAAGAACTAGATAGTGGTTATTAGCCCATAGGATATTTTCTACTTCAATATAGTATATTAAAATAATAAACTCTTTCTTGAAAAATCTAATCCTATCCTGTACTTATTTTTGTTATTTTAAACTTATTTCAATGATCTTCTGTCTGCTTGAAATGATCCAAACATTTTAGATTGAGTTTAGGTCCTCCACCTCAGGCAACCAGTCATCCCTGATCATGACCTGAATCATCTCAAGGATGTAAAGGCACTCACTCATAACACCTGTTTTCTGTGACGGTCCATGCTGTGTGATGCGTTTTACAGAAGAGCTAACACCAAACAAGACATTACGTTTCCCAGGCCAACTCTGGATCTGGTTCTTGTGGAAGCTGAAAGCACTGTCCAGCAGAAGGATGGACCTGCTCACGACACTCTTTTACACCCGATATGGTAAATGGCAGCCCTGAACTTGTCACTAGCTAAGGCGGCAGTTTGCTTAGCTGACACAATGCCAGGAAGGAGGGGGAAGGCTTGCTGGGAGGAAGGGAGCTGATGGCTACTCTCTAAGGGCAGGGGAGAAAGAGAAAGTAAGGAAACTGGAAATAAATAATACAACACAGTTCTGATGTAAATTTGCAAAAGATGTCAGGAGGGAATGCAAACTGAACACAGAAGACCTTTGTTTCCAACCCTGTGTTTTGACATTTCAGATTCCTCTACAACTTCAAACCATCAGATGCAGCAGAGTGCGACAAAACTTTCTGAAAAGGCACTTTTGTTTGATTTTTCTTTCAATGCAATTCAAAGAAGGCCAATTAAAAAATTAGTGGTTATACTACAAAGAAACAACACAATGATAAAGTATTTTGTTTTACTATTATGAAAGTATTGAAGATAATACTTATTTTTACAAATTGGACAACTGTTCTCATAATTAAAACTTAACTTGTTTGTGCTGTTACTGCATCAACAATAAGAGGGTTGCAATATTTTAAAATGCCTCTAAGTGTGAATTTCACACTGTCAGAAGGGGTCCACCATCCTGCACTGGGATGAGGTAGTGCATATTACACACATGGATAACTGTAACTTCATAGACTTCCAAGCAGCGCATTCTTAAGGCATGAAAACATGTTTGAAGGATAATGCTAAGTGGCATGAGATATAGTTTCCAAAGACTGCACAATCAAGGATCTAAGAATAAAGAAATAAAATTCAGAAAACAGCATGCTAAAAGCCTGTTTCCTCTTTGGTTGTAACAGAATTATGGGGGCTGGGGGGAATAGAAGGAAAGAAAAAATGAGAGAAAAAGGAAAAAACAGGAAGGAAATTAAATTTCTATTTTCACAGGCAATAACGTGTCATACAATTTGCAATTAAAAATAAATTAGGCACAAAATCTGCAACAGATTGTTTTTAAACTTTCATTAAACCTCTTGAGTTATGCTGCTAGATGCAATGTGCTAACAGAAATGCTAGGGTTGAAATGAGTTTCTGGCATATGAAATAAAACTATGTCTTCAATCTAAAAAATTTAATTTACAGCTTAGCTGATTGGATGTAGCATTTTAACACCACTTTGGAGGTTGAAGAACAGCAAGCGCCGTAATCCGCTGAGTATTTTGATCACTACCACACAAGCATGTAACATACTTTGTGTTCAAGGGGAACCTTTATCCAGGATGCAAAGCTGGTGCTGAATTATAATCACATTCAAAAAGATTGCAAGCCTGTGGGTATTAAGCTTTGCACTCCCAAGCTTAGCCAGGATTTAAGCAACCTACTCTGGGACCATACAGTTGATCTGATAAGAGTACTCTGAGACCTTGAAGTTTATTTTTATTAGAAATTTTGCATTCAAGGTCTCAAACATTAGACCTTTTTAGTGCTAATCAAAAGTGTTTTTGTACAAGCTCCAGCAATGATACTTATAAGCAGATGGAAAGCAAGAGAGAGAGAGAGAGAGAGAGAGAGAGAGAGAGAGAGAGAGAGAGAGAGAGAGAAACACAGACACAATGCTTTGCTGCCTGAATGAAAGGAAATCTTGAAGGTCCAAAAACAACTTCTGATGTCTTAGATGTTGTTCCAGATTTCTTTGCTGTATTTGTCTGAAAAAGATTTCTCAGATATTTTCCCTACTTGATTTAAATAACTTATTTAAATGACAGATGCCATCTGCATCAGAAAGAACTCCACTTTTCTGTTGAACTTTTTCTGTTCTGATGAATCAGGACGTTATTTCTGGAGCAGGTGCTGCTCACATACAGTCTCTAATATGTGATAAAATGGTATGATGGAAAGAGAGAGCTCAGAATTCAGTTTCATATATGCTTTCATAAAATGATTATTAAACATTTCTGGATGAAATCTGGTTGAAGAATGACATTAAATAATTATACCAAGGTGGTTCATGCAAAAGTCTTCAGTCTAGCATCTTGTATTCTTTTTGTAATCTTTAATGTCTACTGAGTATTTGGGGAGTTATTTCTCTTATACTTAGGTCATTATGATTGAAAAGTTAAAGGTCTATAATAATTTCATAAAAGTGTATTTTTTTACTTTTATTTATCACTTTTTTATTTTCCTCTTTTTTTCCCCACCAGTAAAATTCAAAATACAACTTTTTCATAAAGGCCCAATAAAAACTTCTTTTCTTTCCACTAAAATAAGGTAAAATGGATGTTTTCCAGTCAAAGCTTTTATGGATAGAGACTAAGAAATGAATATAATACCTTATTCTGAGTCATTAGGATTAGGTGTGATATGTTTAAGTATATTTTACCATTTTTTCTATCAATGTAAGTATGTGCCATCCTCATGATTTCTGTGTTTTGTAGCTTCATCTGCTTAGAGAGAAGACTGGGTTTAATATAGTCAGAATCTGGAAGAAGGGGTGGTTAGGCCTCTGTGGATCAATGGTAAAATGTATCTGAATGATAAACAAGTTGAATGGAGTATGCAGATGGATTGAGATAATTGTGGCAATTCCCTGAGCCTGACTTGAACAACCATATTGTATAGCAAACCCAGTGAAGGTGCAGTTGGGGACATAGTCTTAGTTAGCTAGCTATATGTATATATACATAAGACAAGTTGGAAAGGGTCAGGGTTTAAATGAAGAGTTTGGAATTCATCATAGGGTGACTGGAAGACTTTCAGAATCTTGGACAAATATCTCTTGACAGAATCAAAATCAGCATACAATAGAGGTGCCTGTATGCCTGTGCTTTTTGTGGCAATATTTTCAATAACCAAGTTATGACATTATACAGCTCCCCAGATGTAGATGAAGGAATAAAGACAATGCAATGAGGTACACATCCCAAATGGAGTTTAATTTAGCCCTAGATAAGTAACAAACCACTTTCTGATTGGATTAAAGTCCTGCTTACCAAGGTGAAACCCATACTAGGTACAATTATAGGGCCCAAAACCTATGGATAGACAGGAAATGGTCACTATCAGAGAACCTACCACTATTCCTTTGCTAAATGGAGATAGTATTAAATGGACTTTTAGTGGCTTATCATTAAACCCATAGATCCGTGTCTCTCTCAATCCTCAACTCTGAGAAGCTTCTATTTGCAGTCTATGATGATCAACACAGTAACCAATAACTAGAAATGGTCCAGAAAATAATAGTTTTCAGAGGGCTGATGGAACATGTATATCATACCACCTTTGTTCAAGCCTCACAGATCATTACAGAAGATGGAATGATATGACTGGAAACATAGAAGTAGGGGGATGACTACAAGAAAACAGGGTCTTCTAGTCACAGTAGAGCAGCATGTATAAACTCACAGTGGTTGCAAGAGTGTACACAAACCCTGTGGAAGACCACATAAGACCAAATCCCAGCATGAAGATGGGAGGTGAGGACACAATCTCATCCCTGGTTAGTGAGATATTAGATACTGTTAAATGCTGGGAAGGATAATCAGTTTTCTCTATGAGTGAAGCCCTGTTAAGTTGACCTTAATCCAGTAGAAGGCCACATATCCAAGAATATTTGGGCATCACAAATTAATGTTTATAGATTTTTAAAAAATGATGCAGAGTTGGTTGTGTTCAGAAGAGTTAGTACATCTGGGAAGAGCTATGGGGTAACTATTACCAAAGCACATCATAGGAAATGCTCAAAGAATTATACACACACACACACACACACACACACACACACACACACACACGGTGTGTATACTATAAAAAGAAAAATAAAATTATATTTTTTGTAAGAAACTAGGTGGACATATAAATGATCACATTAAGCCAAATAACCCAGATTCACAAAGAAAAATATCATGTGCCTTTCTTTCATGTGTAATCTAG
Source organism: Peromyscus nudipes (assembly GCA_902168325.1). Lineage (NCBI taxonomy): Eukaryota > Metazoa > Chordata > Mammalia > Rodentia > Cricetidae > Peromyscus > Peromyscus nudipes. The sequence goes on along the minus strand of CABHPH010039790.1, from coordinate 7,362 downwards.
ATTAAGAACAAAAACCAAAAAGACATAAAAGTAAAATTAGGACTACTTGGGGAAATGGAAGGCGTTATCAGGAAGGGGAACAAAAAGAGATGGGCAAGAGACAGCAAATTGTGCTGAACATGATGAATGCAATGTATACATGTGTGACATCACAATGAAGCCTATTATTTTGTATAACATATGCTGATTCGAATAAGACTGAATAGTGGATAGTGTGTGCATGCGCATGCATGCAAACACACACACACACACACACACACACATACACACACACACACACCAAAACCCAAACAAAACAACTACAACTCCGAGTCTACAAGCAGCATACTTCTAGTCCTAATATCCAGCAGTCTTTGAGGCATTATCAAGTCAAGGCTCAAAGGAATCTCATTGCAAAGAGGAAAAGATAATCTTCAAGGGCCTGTGATTGCACAAAAGCTTATTCCTCAGGGATGTGTGCAGCTTTAAAAGGATGAGCTTGGTGGCTTGAAGCATTCTATAATAAATTCAAGAAAGATTAAAGACATGTGGTAGCTGATGGAGGGTATACAAGATGTCCAGCAGCTTGGCTATGCTATGGCTGAATAAAGTAATGCTGTGCCCTTACCATCAGACTGCTTTAAGCTTTCAACGTCTGACCTCTCTAAAATAAATGACACCATTTATTATACGCCATGATCTTTAATCTTGGGGCTCTCATTTTCTGGAACTTGGCCCTCTCCTATTCTTCTGCCTTTCAGATTATTCATTTTTAATTTCCTTTTCTGTTTGTCAACATCCTCTTTCTTTTAGGACTCTGCTTAGGTTCTCTGCCTTTCTTAACTGAAGTCCTTTCTGGCACCTTTTGATTTTCCCAGTGGTTTCCACTTCATGTGTCACTGGTGATTTTTATCTCTGGCACTAGTGATATTCTAAGAGCCAGATCTGCATTTGCATGGCCTACTAGATATAGCAAACCTAGATCCTTTAAGGAAATTAAAACTAAGGTGTCATAAACTGTAGTTGGAAGATTTCCTGTGTCCCCACAATATGACTACAAATGGTGCCAAAATGTGGGGCAACAGTTTCCACCTAAAACCTGAGAAACCTTTTTAAAAAAATTCTAAAATGGAGCTAAAAGCAGTTTCCTAGTTGTCTCTCTCAGACCTGCTGCAGTCTGTGGGCTTGAGCTACTCTATGGCGAGTTTGTGACCTGTGGGCTTGACCTGCAGCATGGCGGATTCCTGCCAAGGTACACATCTCCAAACTGCACATTACGTTGTGTCATAGATTTAGCCTTTGAAAGTACAAAAAAATATGGCATTTAAAATGTTTAAAAAACTTAGACTTTCTGGACAGTGAGATACATCTGCTCCTGGCAGCATCAATTTACTTCAAAGAGAAAGATGGGCATCAAAGGCACTCAATGTGAAGTTTATCTTCTTCTTGGCAAAAATAGCCATTTGGGAAAGAAACTGTTCTTGCCTGGACTGCTTGACAAAATGTTGTATAAACTGGACATGCAGGACCCATAGGAAGGTGACCACTGAACTTTGCAAGGGGAGATGCTCCTTCAGGGTCTTGCATTGCAGAAGAAACTGCCAGATATTCTACAGGACACAGAGAGAAGTGACTGAGAGACTCTAGGCCTATAAGCTAAAGAAGGATGCCCCAACATGGCAGAGGAACTTTGGGTAACTCTCCAGGTAGCCAGCTGTCTCTGTCATTCTAGATTTTTAAAAGTTGCTTACAATGCAATTCCTGTTTACTTAGGTAATATTATATCCTTCTGGTGTCTTTGAAGTAGTTGAAGAGTAGATAGCTATAATTTTCTTTGTTTATAATAAAAGATAAATTAGATATGAAACCTTAGACTCACAAATATAGAATAGACAGAAATTTTTTTCTTTAATTTTATAAAATACAAATAAACTAGATATTGTAACTGTAATTCTTGCATGAAAACTATTTTGTTATATGTAGTTTTAATAGGTTAAAGTCAAAACCTTCCTTTTGTTTAGACAGAAAAGGGGAAGTGATGGGCAAATGTCTTTCTGGATGCTGCAAATATGTGTTGCTCTGATTGGTTGATAAATAAAGCCATTTGGCCTATGGCAAGGCAGCTTAGAGGCAGGCAGGAAATTCAAAGAGAGAGACAGGAAGAAGGCGGGGAGAGACGCCAGTGAGCCGCCCAAGGTGCAACATGTAATGGGACGCAGGTAAAGCCACAGACCATGTGGCAATACCTAGATTAATAGTTATGGGCTAATTTAAGATATGAATTAGCTAGCATAAAGTTTGAGCCATGGCCATGCAATTATAATTAATATAAGCCTCTGTGTGTTTACTTGGGGGACGCAAGTGGGAGAGATTTGTCCTGACCGCCAGCAGGCAGGGACACAGGAACTCTTCTGACTACAATAAACTGGATTCATTTTCTTTCCTTTTGTTTTCTCAACACCCATCCACTCCTACACTTTCTCCATCTCCTGTATATTTCATTTTGATCCATGAGACAATTAACTTATACAAAGTGGATACGCTGTCATTTTGAAAACTTTCTTCTTTACTATGAACATCCAATGTCATAATGACCCTACGAATTCAACTGAAAAACACAGACCGGTTCTTAGGTCTGACGTCACCTTTTCTTGCAGCTTCATTGATGCTATAGTTTTACTCATCTCTTGCCATCAGTCACCTGCGACAACTCTGTTATCTGAGTCCAGAAGGACAGTGGCCATCTAAATGTGTTCTTGAGGGTGTCAACGCTGGCATGACAGTTGTCAGAAAGAAAAACTCTCACGTCACACCAGACCCACGGGATGACAAACTCTGGTACAGGGCCTGCTGCTGCTGCTCCGTGTTTTTTAAACAAATACTTTTGTTGCTTTTGGTGAATGTTGAAATTAAGAATCTTAATGGTCTGGTTGATCTGTACTCTATTGGCTCGCTAAATCTCTGTGTAAGAACCTCAGTTGTTTCATTTCCTGTATGTGTTGACCCATTGCTGACTCACGCTAGGTGGTGTCTTAGCAGACCTTTTGGGGCAGTCAGTAGTTCAGCTTCCCACTATTTTCTGTATTTCCTCAGTGCAGCGCTAAGTTTTCTCTTCTCTGACTTGTCTGAATGTGGCGGTTCAACACGCCCATGTACCCGAATTTGGTTTACGGAACGTGAAACTAAAAAGATGGGTTTGACAAAGTATCTTTAAATAATCAGGATACAGCTCTCTGTATTTCTTGCTACATACCTTAGTATGCACTAGTACTAGCATTCAGACACTGTGAGACTCGTTGTCTTGAACTTTTTACAATTGTTTTTTAAAATATGTTTAATTAATTTTTTTGGTATTTTTTTTATGTGCACATTTATCTGTGTGAGGGTGTTGGATCCCCTGTCTTGGACTTTTGAGTGGCAAAAGTGAGGAACAGAGCTTTGAGCTGACTGGAATAGTCATGAAGTGGGAGTTTCAAGTCATTGAAACTAAGGACTGATTATTACTGCAGTATAATACACTGTTTATTATGGTATTGTCAAACCTATCTGAATATTTTACCTTACCTTGTCACCCTGGGCCCCTCTTTGGTAATTACTCTTTTCTTTCCCAAATGCCATTCACAAACAATTCTAAATACTCTGTCCAATAAATATGCCTAGCATTTTCAAGAACAATGACTTTGCAGATGTTTGTCTCTTCATGGAAGGGTTAATTCAAAACCCCTTACACCCAGAAAATTCCAACTGTTCATGTAATTCAATCCAAATGTTCAGTCTTCTATTTGTCTACTCTTGACTTCCCAGGACAAAGTCAACTGCCTCGTATTCTGCTCTCCCACGCTCACCTCCACGTGCCTCTGGAATTTCATGAGCACAGCTTACTATAATTTACTTCCCTGACCATTCCCTCTGCTTACCAAACAGCAACGTTCTCAGGACTGGGGCCATGATCTTCATTTGTACACCTTGAGGGACAGCATTTTAAAAAATATTCTTGCTGGTTTTCTTACACATTTTTCAAGAAGCAAAGTAACCAACTCATTTGTCAGGATAGCCTCACTGACCACTTTGTATTAAGTAGCTCTTTAAAACTTTTCCTCATTATTTTCAATATTTGTTTGGTTGTTTCACCCAAAGTCATGTGAGGTTAAGGTCTCGAGGAAATCATCTGCAATAACCCTTACATCTTTTGCTTAGGTGGCAACAATGCCTTGGTGTTAATTGACCCCTTGAATATTAAAACTACAAATTTAGGTAGCAGTTCGGACAGCTTTACGAGAGAACTCAACAAGCTAAAATTATGGTTTTTATCTCTTTCACCTGGAGGCATTATGTATGCGAGCACTGCATCATTTATCTGCCAACTTTCTGCCCAGTCTACAACTTGGGAGGACTTCCTTCCATTCGTCCACTCCAGCTTTTCCTATGTCAGTGTCTTAGGCATTTGGTTCCATGTGCTTGGAGGTGGTTCATCATGCATTTGCCCTTCATAGATCAGAAGTGAGACGTCTCAGATACATATGCCTAAACCTCCTCCAGGTAGATTTATTCATTGTTGTTGATAATATCATTTTTTCTGAGATATTCAGTACCAAGGGTACTTTTCATCTTTTTGGCTTCTCATAGTCACTCCAAAGAAGAGAAAAGAAAACAAAAAACCAGTATTCACCTAGCATGAAGTAGGCCTCAATAGTAAGTTGTAGGTTTTTTTTCCCCCTTGGTAGAAAAGTTCTATGGTCAACTACAATCTAAAACTTTCCAAAGGAAGTCCACAGATGCATAACTCACATGATTTAAATAGATTACTGTGCAGAGTAACAATAGATCTCATCTCCCCCCACTTGGCACTGCTCTAAACTCGAATTGCACCTTCTCAAATATATGTGTGCTGTACTTGCAACTTGTCTTTTGGTTCCTTAGTAAATGTATTCATTTTCTCATAAAATGGGTTATCAGAATATTTGTAATTGCATATCCCTATCCTATTTAACAATGGCACTGGCATATATGAACAATGATATTGACAATTCAAACATGCAGAAAGGAACTCGAAAGTGTACCTTTCAGTGACAGCTCATGCCTGAATAAGAAAAGGATATTCATGCCATCCGCTAAGGTTTCTATGATCTATGGGAGAAATGAATCTATCTGTGAAATTGTGAAGAAAAAATGAAACGTTTGTGCTTATTTGGCTCTCACATCTCAAACTGCAGAGGCAATGACCATCACGCATGACAAATGCTTAATTCTGATGGAAAGGCATTAAAAGTGTATCTGTGTATTTGTATGCATAAATGATAGTGTGTGTGAAGTGTCTATCTGTGGTTTTAAGCAGTCCCTGAAGTTTCTGGAAATATATTCCTTATGGACACATTACATGTATACTCATGCTGCAATCCTATATATGCATACCTATGGAAGTAGGTACAGGAAGAGATTAGCAGCAACAACCCATAGAAACTAAAACTACAAAATGACTACAATAAAATTTCTTTGAATATGTTCCTTCTTGTTGTTCTCAAAATACCTACAGTACTTTCACTCTTTTACTTAGGAAACATGATAATATTTCTCTTCAGCATACTCCTTGGCCAGAATCACTTCTCATTTGCTTGGAGACTACTATTAGAGACAGGAAGTTACTTGAACTGAAGCATCCTTAACATCAGTCTGACCAAAATGGCTCTAAGAATTTCTAAGAGACAGGTAGCATATACAAAATGGATGTGCTCAATAAGGGCTGAGTCACATCCTAGGTAAGGCATGTGATGATGTAACATTTTATCACAGCATGAAGTTCACAATTTGTGAATTGTTTATATAGAGAAATTTTCATTGAGTTGGATGTTGTATCTCATTGCAGAAAAGTGAACCTATAAAAAAAACCAAGAACCATAGATCTAGAGGTATTCATATCCAACAATGAAATATTACTTTCCCAACCCAACAATAAGTTGTTTCATATAATAATGTAGGGGTATCTTTGTGGATTTCTGTGGACCTCTCTAGCATTTTGCTTCTTCCTATTCTCATGTGGTCTTCATTTATCATGATCTTTTATTCCTTGTTCTCCCTCTCTGTTCTTGATCCAGCTGGGATCTCCCGCTCCCCTAAGCTCTCTTTCCCTCAACCCTTCCCCTTCATTACTCCCGCTCATGTGCATGTTGTTCATGTAGATCTCATCCATTTCTCTGTCATTGGGCAATCCCTGTGTCTTTCCTGGGGTCCTGTTTTCTAGGTAGCCTCCCTGGAGTTGTGAGTAGCAGTCTAGTCATCTTTGTTTTACATCTAGTATCTTCCTATGAGTGAGTACATACCATGTTTGTCTTTCTGAGTCTGGGTTACCTCACTAAGAATGATTTTTTCTAGATCCATCCATTTGCCTGCAAACCTGATGATGTCATTGTTTTTCTCTGCTGAGTAGTATTCCATTGTGTATATGTACCACATTTTATTTATCCATTCTTTAGTTAAAGGGCATCTAGGTTGTTTCCAGTTTCTGGCTATTACAAACAATGCTGATATGAACATAGCTGAGCAAATGCCCTTGTAGTATGATTGAGCATTCCTTGGGTATATGCCCAAGAGTGGTATAGCTGGATCTTGGGGGAGATTGATTCCCAATTTTCTAAGAAAGTGCCATATTGATTTCCAAACTACTGGCAATGGTCGAGAGACAACCGGAACTGACCTACTCTGGCGATAGGATGACCAAACACCCTAATTGTCGTGCTAGAAACCCCATCCAATGACTGAGAGAACCAGATGCAGAGATCCATGGCCAGGCCCCAGGTGGAGCTCCAGGAGTCCAATTGGTGAGAAAGAAGAGAGTTTGCATGAGCGAGAATTGTTGAGACCAAGGTTGGAAAAAGCACAGGGACAAATATCCAAACGAAAGGAAACACATGAACTATGAACCAATAGCTGAGGAGCTCCCAACTGGATCAGGCCCTCTGGATAAGTAGGACAGTTGATTAGCTTGATCTGTTTGGGAGGCATCCAGGCAGTGGGACCGGGGCCTGTCCTCCAGTGCACGCGCTGGCTGTTTGGAACCTGGGGCCTATGCTGGGACACTTTGCTCAGTCTAGGTGAACGGAGGAGGGGACTAGACCTGCCTCAACTGAATCCACCAGGTTGAACTCAATCCTCAGCGGAGTCTTTGCCCTGGAGGAGATGGGAATAGGGGGTGGGCTGGGGGGAAGGCAGGGGTGGGTGGGAGGGGGGAGAACAAGGGAATCCGTGGCTGTATTTTCTTAATTATTTAAAAAAATAAAATTAGAAAAAATGACGTACAGCAATGTCTTTAACACCCTGGCTCTTAGGATTGGTGTATGATGAAATATCTCTCTCTCTCTCTCTCTCTCTCTCTCTCTCTCTCTCTCT
>CABHPH010039787.1:0-22904 GCA_902168325.1 Peromyscus nudipes | reverse complement strand
AAAAAAACTTATAGACACATCTGAAAGAATTTGAGAAATTGCTTTGAACTTCTGTAGTATAGCATCTTATCATTAATTTCTTTAATCAGTTTAATTAAATTAATTAATAATGTTCTTTGTGATTTCCACAAACATGTTAACAATGGTCACCTAGGTACTTTCCTCTGTTCTCCTAAATGAGAAAATGTCTCATATACACATTTGACAGTTAAATTTGCGGCTTGGGTATTTAGGAGCTGTTGAAACAAAAAATTGTAAATGTGAAGCCTTAACTGAAAAACATCAATAATCAAGGCTCATTGTAGCTAACATAGGATGATGAATAAAAATATTTTTATGTTCTAATGCTATTAGGGCAAGCTGGTGAAATTTGTATGCATACATCACACCTCTGTTTTTAACAGTAATCAAAACTATATAAACCCTATGGTTTTCATATTAAAAATATATAATTAAATATTTTTAATGGTTACAGATTTTATTCAGCCTGTATCCAGATCAAGGGAAGTTCTGGCAGCTGTTGGCTGTGTCACCGCTGGAAAACTACTGTATCCACAGTATGCATGGGGTAGCAGTTTCAGCAATGGGTAACTGCAGAGTCATTCAGAAACTATGACACCTGTCCCAGAGGGCGGAGCACAGATGGTCAGAGTCAGTGTTCCTACTACGAACTGTTTCTTAAGGATGTACCTGGTGGACAGGGGGATCCAGGCTTCTCAAAGGTCTAGTGTCCTGTGTCCTTGTCCCACCATTCTTCTAGAATTTCAGTACAAGTGACTCCCATTGTCTTGTCTTCAAGTTCTGGGTCTTACCTCTGACTGGATCTTCTGCTCAATTGCTCTTTTTTTGTTTTGTTTTGTTTTGTTTTAACATAGTATTTTTATTGGTCATTTGAGAGTTTCACATCATGAACCCTGACCACACTCACTTCCCAGTCCTCCCAGGTCTGGCCCCCACTACTCTTGTGACCTCCTCTACACACACAAAAAAAGAAGAAAAACAAAACAAAACAAAAACCAAGTCCAATTTGTGTTGCCCATATACTTATTGGAGCATGGTCAAACTCGCAGTAGCCAGCCCCTTAAGGAAAATGGAGACCTTCCCCACCCCCATCCCCACCGGAAGTCATCTATTGTGGAGAGCTACACTTCAGCATCCTTATCACGATTTTAAAGAGTTCTCTTTGATGGCTTTCTGTCTAAGCTGTGACTTTGTGGGGGTGGGGGTGGGGGTTGCCACAGAAGCCTTTATGTCCCTCTTTTTCAACTGTGAGTCTGCCATCCTCCATACTGCTGCAAAAGTGGCTTCCTTGTCCTCTCAAGTCTCAGCTGCTGTTTTTGTCTCTTCATTTTCTCTTGCCTTGGAATCTTCTGTGGCAAACCATCATCAGGAGAGTTGGATGCTGAGCTCCGTAGTTTTTAAGGGTAGAGACAGTCAACACCTTAACCTCTGTACTACTTGGAGGGTTGATGTAAACCTAGTCAGAAGTCAGCTGGTCTAGGGAGTGTTGGAAGCCTGGAGTCTATGTGCATTGCCTGACTTGAACATGGCCCTGTCAAGGACTCCAGTGCCTTAGACCCATGGGAACTGTGTGCAGATATTGAGTGTGTGCAAAAACTAACCAACTGTAGCTTCCTCCTCTCTTATTACTGCAACCTAAGACTCCGCCCCTACAGAGACCTCCCATACAGACAGCTAACTCCTCCCCCTTGTGCTGAGTTTCTGGGTTGTATAGTTGGTGCCCTCTGTCCTAGTGAGCACAGCTCACCCGATCCCAGCTTTTCTGTATGTGTGTCTGTTCTTTCTTTATCCTGATTTGCTCAGGTCAGGTTTCTGGTCATGGCGCCTTACGTCTAACTGTGGGGAACTTGCCTAGTCAGACAAGGGAATACCCCTGAGAGAAGCTTGCAGATAAAGGGAAAGAGAAAGGATAAGAGTGGGGCACAATTCCAAGTGCTGGGAGTAAAACCTGGGACAAGGAGAATCTAGACATGTTGGTGCTATGGGGGGATGCTGAGACACTGTGGAGTAAGATAAAGTAGTGCATCTTCATCAGTTTTTAGGTTATGTTCAAGAGATGTGCTCTCGGTTCCCTGAGAAAGGGACAGTTTTGCTGCTTGGGAGGATGACTGAGGGACTGGGCACATGGTGGAGACCCCAGTGGATTCCCATTTTAGTTTATGGAATCTTACACATGATTCCATAGATCTGCAGCTGTTTCCTCACAGGAGGGCAGGCTCTGTAGAACTGGATCCTGGGGAATCCAGCCCCGTAGGCCTTGCTCCTCTTGCTGTGAAGGGGCTGGCCACCAATACATTATCCTTAGTAAACGTTAACAACACATTAACACAGCCACTGTAAAGGTGCAGAGAACGTTGCCGAATAAATGGGAAACCTTTGTTGTTAACTGAGATTCACCAGGGCCTAGAAGAATGGTATCCAATGGTATCTCTGCAGGGGCGGGGTCCTTACATGTCTTTTTAATTTTGTTATTTTTTAAATTTTGTTTTGTGCTGACAGCACACACTATTGTTACTATGGCTCTGTAGTATAGTTTGAGTTCAGGTTTTGTAATATCTCCAGTATTGCTCTTTCTGCTTAGTGTGATTTTGGGAGCTTGGGGTCTTCTGTGTCTCATATGAAATTTGAGTTTTTTTTTCTCTAATTCTATGAAGAATATCACTGGGTCTGATGGGCATTGCATAGATCTGAAGATTGCTTTTAGTAATACAGTCATTTTTCACATTAATTTGCCAGTCCACGAGCACAGATCTTTTAGGATCTTCTTTAATTTTTTTTTTTAAGCACCTTAAAGTTGTCATGATGAAGGTCTTTCACCTCCTTGGTTAGGTTTATTCCTAGGCATTTAAAAATGCTATTCTAAATGAGATTTTTAAAAATGGGTTTCTCTGAAAATTCTCATTTAAAAAATGAAAGGAACTAATGCACTTGGAAAGCTAAATTCCGGTATTTATTATACTTACACTTTATAAAATCAGATCATTTTTCTACTTGTCATTGGTACAGTTTATTTTTCAAGTCCTAGTGAAGGAGTCTCTCGTTTCCCTGACTTTCACTACAGGGTTGCTCTGACATCTGACTGAGCCTTTGCTCACATCTTTGTATTTTCTTCACTATGAGAAATGGGTGCTTGAGTTCCAGTTGAGGAAGTGTTTCCCTGTGAGATTACTCAAGATCTAGGATTTTGGCAGACTGCTCTCGCTTTCTCTCTCTCTCTCTCTCTCTCTCTCTCTCTCTCTCTCTCTCTCTCTCTCTCTCCCCCCCCTCTCTCCCTCTCCCCCTCCCTCCCTCCCTCTCTCCCATTTCCTTGGTTGAAAAAAATCCAAGACTTTCCCCTGCTGTTTTCGGGCTTCTTTTGTCCCCACTTTTCCCCCATCAAAGCACTGACTTCATCTCAGCCCCCAGGAATGGGACGCTGCTCTCCCTACCACTGGATGACTTTGTAGCTGAAAACCCTCTAAGGACCTGCAGAGTTGCTGGGTCATATCTTCAGTGAGACTCACAGAGGGAGGAGATGTGTCAGCAAGCAGATGACTTAGTCCTGTGCTGGGACGTCCTGTGAGGACCAGCAGTAAAATCCTCCTCACACAGGCACCCTACACAATCATAGAAGTTTAGGAGAATAGATACCACCAGGCCAACCCCTCCCACCATGATGTGCTCCCTTTATTCTAAAGCATCTCTTCAAAGCTCTTGATGGACAGTCATGTGTGCTAGTCTCTACCAAGAGGCCGCCGCCTGTCTTGCTCAGTGGCCCATGTTTCCTGGGCAACACAGGTAACAGTGAGCTCGTTTCCTATTTTCTGGGTGGGCTTGCACATTCGGATGAAGGAAAAGATAGAAGGGGATGGGAGAGATGGGGCAGCCAGGCAAGAGGGCAGGGGTGCTGGGGGATTTTGGACAATTATTACTTTGTGGGAGGCTGATTCCAGTTTCATATGGGTTCCTCAGAACAAGTCCACTGTCACCACAGGTTTCCTCTGGCTCCTCTCCCAAGACACTAGGCTCTAAATGCACAGTGAGGGTTTGTGAAAGCTGCCAGCCTGGTGGCCCTCTTTGGCTTTACCCCAGTGGGGAGGTAGGAGCCAACTTGGGATTTGTGTACTGCAGAAGGTGTACTGAGATGTTCTACAGAGTGAAGTTCTGCTAGAATTGAAGAAGGGCCTGAAACAGCAGATTAATTTCTTGCAGAAAATCACTCCAAGCGCCCAGAGATAAAGGGAAAAAAAATCTCTTTAGTGAGTGGTTGACTGTAGTCCTTCAAGGTTTAAGGAACCTTCACCCTGAACACAAATCTTCCATAACTTACACAGGTCTGAGCTATCACCTTGCGTTCTTACATACACTTTCACATGTAAGTTGCTTTTAGGCTCCTGTCTCCAAGTTACACTTAAATCAATTAACCATTTTAACAGAGGCAAAAACTCTTAAGTTGTAGTCATTTTGAACAAATGGGGGATTTACAGAGCAAAGATACTGTAGCGATAGCTGTTAATCAGGGCCATCCGGCTTGCCGGGCAGAATTATATTCTTCCTGATAAGGGCACAGGGCTCAATAACTAGCTCCTAGCCAGGGCCCTGTTCTCTGAACTGACTGACAGACAGACGCATGCTTGATGGCACTGGTTCACTACTTTTCGTTATTTTTTTCCTTCAGGTCTAGGATGTTGGTGAGGCATGGCTGTGATTTTAGCACTTGAGAAGCCGAGGCAGGAGATGAAAATTCGCTGCATAGTGAGACCCTGTCTTAGAACCAAACCAAAACCAAAGAAACAGACAAGGTGTGCTGGGGCGGAATGGGGTTCTGATCTTAGAGGGCAGTTATTAGATGAAAGAGAATTAGGCACAGCCTATGTCTTCTTTCTTGACCGCCAGCCTTCTTGGTTGGAGCTGAGGCCAGAGGCATGGGCTATGTGCTGACGGGAAGGGCTCTTGCCCGCTCGCCCTCAGTTAGGAAATAACAAGGCTATCTCTTCCTTGTGAACATCTGCATCGCCTTGTCGCAGTCAGGCTGTGTCAGCTCAGTAATTGCAGGGTTTATTTTAGAAACCTGTAATTGCAGGCACCTGAAGTTCTTTGTCCCTGAATTATTGTCTGCACTTGTTACGGGAGAGGATGGCAAGGCTCCCGGGCCGTTAGGTAAAGGAGCGGAGGCCAGTGACCCTTCACCTACATGTTACTAGATTTCCCCCTCTCAGCTCCCCTCCCCTCCTTTTTCAACCCCTCATCCTTTCTCTTTCCCCCTCTCTCTTTCTATGCTCTTCCTCTGCCCCTTGTCACACCTTGAGCTGTGGCCAGAGCTACCCGTGAATGTAGAGGAAACAGTGTAGGGAATGAAAACACTTTCTCCCATTGCCTTTTTAGGGTCTCCAAATAGGACCCCATAAATCAGACTAACAAAACACAGATAGAATATATGTATACATAGATAGTTATAGATATATAAAACAAGTATATATATGTATGTATGTAATTATTTTAAGGCATTGGCTCACATGATTGTGAAAGCTGAGAAGTCCACCTGCAAGTCCAAGTGGACCTCAAAGGCCCAGGCATTTGGGGTGGTGGCATGTGTCCCAATCTAAGACGGAAGGCCCGAGCCTAGAGCAGGAGATGAAGATCTGGCTCACTGGTAAGCAAGCTGATCAAATCCTTCCGCAGGGACCTTTCCCACCCAGATCCAGTGGGTTGGATGATATCTGATGTGTTGGGGAGGGTACCCAGCTTCATTAAGCCCACCAGTTCTATTGTTAACTTCTTTCAGAAACACCCTCATGGGCATACACAGTAACTATAATCAATCAAATACCTAGAAATCTTGTAATCCAGGTAAACTGAGCCTCAAAGTAGCTATGGCAAAGGAAGAAGGAATCCTTGGGTGGGTGTCAGGAGGACAGCTTGCAGGCCAAGGAAGGGACTAAAGCCAAGGACCAGTCCAAAAGAGAGCCAAAGCTTGAGCAAGCAGGGAGCCTGGGCCCGGTAATACTGAGCCTAATGTTTAATGGCTCCATAGCAAAGCGGAAGGTAAGCCTTTGAGGACTCAACAGCGTGGGTGTCAGCAAACGTCTCTCTTTGAGACTGTCCCATGCCCTGCAGTGGCACATTGCCTGTTCTTCTGAAGCTTCTTTCCATGTCTTCCTCCCTGCTACAAGTCCAGGTCTGGGCACTGGGACTGTCAGCAGGAGAGTGGGGAAGGGAGTCCCTGTCCCCAGCAGAACAATGGGAGATGAGGAGGGACAGGCCACCAAGACCTCTGAGGATGAGTTTTGGAACTCTGAGGGGATATTGAGTTAGGTCTTGAATAATAGGTAAAGCTTAACTTTAGGCAAATGGGCAAGGCAGGAAGAATGCGGCTGATGCATCAGAAAATGGAGGCTCTTGTCTGTCTGGGAGTCTGGTCTATGTTCAGAGGACTCCAAGGGTGATGCCACAAACAAACCTTCATTTGGTAACTGTGTACTGTTTAGGGACATCTAGTGATTTGAGAATCCATTGTTCTCCAGAAAAGTTAACAAAGAAAAATAAGAGTAGGAAGCAGTTCCTTTGCTTGAAGAGCTACCCCTGTTAGGGAGAAAATCTAAAGTTTGAGGCCACTGTGAGTAAGCACCTGTGACAGACAGACAGCGCAGCAGAACACGAGAGGAGGGGGGTAGAAGGTGGGCACCTTGGGTGTGTTCCAGAGAACAAAGCATACAGTGGCGTTCTGCAGAAGTGGGGATCATTGAGGGTGGGTGCCCCTGTGCAGAGAGAGACCTGGACTGTGTTAGGACTGCACTATGGCTGGAAGCTTTGGGTTAAAGTGAGTTTCAGGGTAGGGCTCAGCCCCAAAGCTTGTGTTTGTCAAGTGCGGAAGTCATTGGGGTGCAATGCCAGACTTCAGGTTGGGCTTGCCTGCATTGGGAAAGGAAAGGTGGCTACCTGTGTAGGGCTTAATTTTTTCATTTTTTTAGAATTTTTTTTTGGACACAGGGTTTCTGTGTGTAATGGTCCTGGATGTCCTGGAATTTGCTTTGTAGACCAGGCTGAGTTCGAACTCACAGAGATCCTCCCACCTCTACCTTCTGAGTGCGGGGATTAAAGTTTGCGTCACCGTGCCCAGCTGCCCCTTGAATTTTTGTGTTCTCTGTTTAAATGGCTAACTGTAGGGCGTTTTAATGTGACCTTGTCACCTCCCCACTAGTGCTTTAGACCCCACAAAAACTCATGCACTATTTTGGGAGGTTGTGGAATCTTTGAGAGGTGTGGTCTCCTTTAGGAAGTAGATCAATGGAGTGGGCCTTGAGGGTTACAGCCCAGCCTTGCTGGCCCCAGCCTCTTTTCCAGAATGCTCTCACTGTAATGGAGCCACCTGCTGTCACGCCGTCTCCACCATGAAAGACTAGATTTTCTCAAACTGATAACCAGAATAAACGCTCCTGCTCTCCAGTGTCTTCCTGTCAGGCGTTTGTTCACGCGTAGAAGAAAGACTACTACACCTGAGGACTATGCAGTGGATAAACGCTCAAATACTGGAGAGATGCCCGCTGCTCTTCCGAGGTTTGCCTCTAGGTGGCACTGTTCTCCTTCTGGCGTCTTCAAGGCCTTTAGCGCTTCTTTCCTATTAAACTATTCGGAGTGGGCTTGGGGAAAGACCAGGATAGGAACAGTTTCAGGCTGGCAGAGCAACAGAGTCTCTTGGACCTTTTTTGTTTTTTAAAATTTTCTCCATGGGTAACTTCCGTTTTCCATTTGTCTCTTCTAAACCCAAGTATGGAGCAGTGTGGAGGAGGGGCCGTCACACAGATCTCAGGGCTCATCTAACATTTTCCTTTACCAGGGTGTTGTGTACAGTTTTAAAAAACAGTACGTTTTGAAAATTAAAAAATAAAACAATAAAAAAGAAAATGAGCCATTTACTGACTGACTTTCCCCAACAGGCAAAGCAAATCCTGTAGATACTGTGCCTCCAACCAATCAACTGCATTTCTAGGGGCTGAAGTCAGAACAAAGGAACCGGCCGCTGGGAAATCGTGAACCCAGCAAGCTCTTTCTGGAGTCTTTGGAGACCTGGTTCAAATGCCTGGTTGTCCTGCACAGTCCGCTATCGCTCTTACACACTCAGCTATTGCTCTTACACACTCAATGCTACTAGGACCTGGCAGCAGAGATGGGAGGTTCTGAGACTCAAGACACAGCTGGGGCACATGGGCTCCTATGTTTGTACAACACACACAGGCAGGGATGTAGGAGATAAGGGGAAGGGCTGGGCACTGCCCAGCGCCACAGGAAGAACTGTGAAGCGGGCCCTGCTTTTCCTGATAGGCCCTGCTCGACCAAGAGCTTGACCTTCAAAACTCTCATTGCTGTGGACATTATTGATTTTTGCCAGTTTCAGAATGCTTTTAATTTTCATTGTAGTTTCTCATTTTATAACCAGGGATTTGATACCCTATGACTTAGATGTGGGTATAGGTTAGTTCATTCTCGAGAGAATCTGGCCTTCTATGGGCCCATGAACGTGGCTGGGAATTTTATGCTAGCTGTAAACAGTGTAAGCAAGAAGACAGTCATTAAGTGCTATGTAGATATCATCCAGAACTCAAGCAACAGACATTGAACATGATGGAGCAAAATAAAACCAATTGTATGTGTCATAGTGAGGGGTTGGAGTGATAAATGGGCCAGGGTATAGGGAATGGAACAAATGGCTGGATGTATATTTGTGGGCTCTCCTAGGAAGGGGTGTGTCTTGGGGGGTGTTAATGGGAAATAGTAGGTGTTTCTTCCTTGCTCTGTGGTTCACCTTGACACATCCTCAGCTGTGAGCCTCAATGGCCATGTGGATTCCATAATGCTTCAACTGGACCTGGCAGGGCCCCTGATGGCTGGTGGACCAAGCGGTTCAGGGAAAGAAGAGCATGTCGTGGTGGTGGTGACCCAGGCAGACCCAATGGGCAACAGGTGGCGGCGACCACAGCAGGTTATACTTCTGTATTATTTGAATGGAACTGTAGAATCTCTTCATGATAAGTTGAGTTTCCTGTTGAATGGATTTGACGGAAGCCGAAAGGCAGTAACTACATTATTGGGAAAGCCATTGATGCTTTTCTCTCGCTTTGTCATTGAAATTATTTTTCCATGCCATTTCAGCCGAGTCGCACCTGCAAGTTTTTCGTGCAATAAAATTTTTTACTAGCTTATTCAGAGAGACATTATGGATGCTAGCGGTTCTTGTTGTAAAGAGCAAGTCAACTTGAGACTCGCCTGACATCACCGAGGACAGGTGGATGCCGCAGCTGCCTTGTGTTTGTGGCACTGCTAAGCACAGAGGTTCCTGAGCCACGTGCTGTAGGCCCTGCGCAGAGCTTTGCCTTCAGCGCCCACTCTGGAAATGCACCTACGCTCAGAAGGAGAACCAGCAACAATCAGAGCCTAGGCAGCAAAGGCATGATGCCGCTCCATGGAGCCTCACTTGTCCCCAAGTCCTGGTGTCAGCGACTTCATTGGATTTCCATAGGAACACCTACATGGAAGAATGTCCTGTGCTCAGGAGTTTCCCCTGATATAACCAACCATTAGAAGAAAACCCTGTTTATGGGCAAGGCTGTACCTCTTACATTCCCTGTTCTGCAGATCATAGTCCACAGGACAAAAGTCTAATAATAACCAAGGATGGTAATTGTCAATGCTGGTACAACGTTAACATTCTAAGTCATAGAATGACCTTAAGACAGAAACTAAGTTCCCATGTGGGGGGCACAGCCCACTGCAATGAACACAGGGGACAGGTATGTCTACCCTGTGCCTGTTGACTCTTATGTTGAAGATCATGGGGGTATAACCTGATTGCCTTTAAACACTATTTTACAATTAAAATTTTTAATCGGCATAATATGCATATATACTTATATGGTAGAGTGTAATAGTTTGACACTTGTATACATGCAATGTGTAATAATCAAATCAGAGTAATTGACATTGCTGTCTTCCCAAGCATTCATCATCTCTGTGGCAGAAAGTTGCACATTCTTCATGTTATTTTATCATCACACGTCATTATTATAGTTTTTCTGCTGTGCTACAGGTAACTAGAAGTAAGGTCTGTTGTCTAAGTGCCTTCTCAGCTATGCATATTTACTGTCCAAACTAAATGAGTAGTATCACGTCTCCTTGCTCTTGCCAGGAGGCTCTCTGTAGCATGCTAGCACTTTGCGAATGCCCACATACAAATTCATTTCCAGAAACACAGAGAACGTTTTCTGCAGATACTGTCTTTACAAATGCCTGAGTCTTTTAAGATGGTTTCTGTTTCCTCACATATGAGGTTCTCTGCGGAGACCTGTTTTAGAGCTCCTACGTTCAATTTCTTCCATCTGGGAGGGCAACCACGGTCCTCCCACTGCAAGTTCTCTCTCCGGTCCTCTCCGGTCCATCTGCTGTGTTGGCTCAGGGCAGGTCTGTCTGCAGCAGCAGCTGTTCCAGCTTAGCTCTGTGGGAGGAGGCTGCCGTGACACAGGGTGCTGGAGTTTCTGGGGGCAGGTTTGTGCCTCCTGGCTCTAAGCAGGAATCAATTCTAAGGAAGCATTTTAAAAAATGGCCTCAGAGAACTAAAAGATTGCCCAAGACTCAAATAATTCCAATAACTTGTAGTGATTTACTCACAAATCAGTATTGTTGACCCTCCTTACCCACCACAGGTTCTACTATATTCAAGAATTAGATAAACTGTAATTTGAGAATATTTGTAAAAAATTGTGTCTGTCCAGATTATATACCTCTATGTTTCAGGGTGGTTATTCCCAAAGACTTACTATAATTGTACATTTTGACTTCTACAGGTAACTCACAACTGGACTGTCCTTTTAAATCCAAGGAGGGAGCACGTGGTGGTGAGCAGAACCTTTGAGCTAGTGAGCAGGTAGGTTTTGGGTTTTGGGATGTTTTCTGGGTAAAGCTTACCATCTCCACTCTGTCTTCTGCTGCTTTACCAGAGTATCCAAGACTGAGTGCTTTCTAAGGAATAACAGTTTATCTACTGTTGTGAGAAGTCCAAAAGCACAGGGCCAACATCTTCTTGGCATGCAGTGAGGCCTTTTGGCTGCATCCAGTGGCAAGACAGAGCAAGCCTGCCAGCCCAGATGTGCTCTTCTTCCACAGCCTCGGGTATTATTATGGGGATTCACTCTTTGGAACTCATCTAACCTACATTCCTCCCCAAACACTATCAACATATAAATTTGCAGATTAAGTTTCCAGCACCAGACCTTTTGAATGTCACATTCAAACTGTATCACTTGCTTAAAGAAGTTTAGCCTACAGGACACCAAACTTGGGCACACACAGTGGCAGATGAGTTATGTGATTTGAACAACTTTCAGTGTAGACAGCAAGTGCAAATCTCTGCAGGAGACATTGTAACTATCCTGGTCAGGACATACAAGGGTTGACTTCACTACCCACTTTGAAGTGAAGGCATGTTTTAGTCAATGTTCAAATTTTATTAATGGTATACAAATACTATGGCAGTTTGCATAAGAGGTTGAGTGTCCTGGTTTTGGTATCTTTGGGGTTTCTGGATACAATCTCTTGTTCCTTGCGGGGAAGTTGGGGCTTCTTTGGCTTTTTATTTAACTGAAAGCACACTATCTTCAACCTGCATTGTGGTCATGGTTATGACCATAGTGGTTACAACCAGTCAGGTAGGGTGCACACCCTGGAGGGCTGAAGCATCACACATATTTATTCAGAACTTGAAACTGGGACTCTGACATCAAGCCGTTGACAGGCTCAGCTTACCATGAGGGTGCTCCTCCTGGGTCACAGATGTCATCTTCTTTTGTCTTCCCTGTGTGTCTGTGTCCTTATCTCTTCTGAAGGATGTAAGTCCCACTGAATTAAGGCCTACTCTCATGGCTTCATTTCACCATTCTGTCTTCCTTAAGAAGCATCTCTAAATAGTCGCGTTCTAAGGTATGGGGGGTTAGGAGTTCAGCATATGAACTTGGGGTGGGAGTGGACACTACTAGGCTCACCAAAGTTTTAATTGAGAGACTTTTAGAAAAGTGCTTCTGTTTCAGCATGTCCCACGTGAATTGTCCTCAGGCTTCCCATATTAGGTGCTAGTTAACATTCTTGTGGACCAAAGTTTAAGTAGCCAGTGTAATGAGGACTATGGGGGTCTAGCACCTCAATAGTTCCCTCCCAGGGTCCGGGAAGAATCTACAACCAGCTGATAATTAATCTTTGATGATAGGAAATGGATCTACGTACATGAAACTTCTTAGTCCATACACTTTATTGTTCTGAGTCAGTTCTCTCCCTACACAGCTTTTATTCTGCTCTCACACCTAGCTCCTTTCTTACCTGATTTCTTTCTACGTTTATCTGCTGTCCCCTCTAAGTTCTACCTTAATTCTCTCATCTCAGCTCTGCCCCATCTAGGTTCTCATCTATCTAGTTCTTTCCCATCTTGGCTCCTCTCCCATCTCCTTCTTTCTCATCTTGTTCTTCCTCATCTTGTTCTCCCCCATCTGGCTCTTCTTCATCTTCCATCTTGTTCCTCTAGTACTCTCTTTTAGCCCTTCAATCTAGTTCTTCACATCTAGTCCATTCCTCTCCAGTTCTTACCCATCTAGTTCTTCCGTTCTCTTTTTTCCTCTCTCTCTCCTCCTCTCAGTCTCCTTATTCTCTCCCTTCCCCCTAAGTCTCTCAGGAATCCAGTTATAAACCCAAGCAATAGCAATCCTCTCCCTTTGGGGTTATAAAGGCAGGTAAGAAGTTTCCTCAGGCAGTGACCACCAGGATTTCTTTTACAACCCAAAATGGGAGTGGTAAAAGAGGAGGTCAACTGAGTGCTAATGACCGGTTAGTATATCAAAAAGGGGATCTATGTGTTCAGTCTACATTCCTAAAAGCGGTTAGGTAAGAAGTTAGGGGTCTATTAGTAAGGCTGTATAAGAAAGGAGGGTCTCACCCTAAATTGCACAAGAAATAAAGCTATCAGCCTGACCTATGAGACATGTGTTGTTTTGTTTGGCCTTGGATACTTGATAGGTATTTTAGATAAACACACTGTTAGGAGTTCTTGGAAGCATGTATAACATTACAAGAAAATCACTGTAGGAACCAGCTAATATATCTGAATATATCTAAAATATCACCAAGACTTCTTAAGTCATGGCTTGACCTTCGGAAAAGTCCTTGACTTTTCCAAGTAGTGGCTTTTGTGATAGTAGCTGAATTCCATCATGTTTTCCTGCGGCTTGCAGCACCTGTGCTTCTCTGTATTAGCAGGTGAAGCACTCCATTGTGTTGATGAGGATGAAGAAAATGAATGGCTAAAACCAACTGCCATTTGCAGCCTAAGTGTTGCAGTGGCACCTTCAAAAGGCTGAAGAGCCCTTGTTGAGTGTCCCAGAAAGGCTGTGCCCTATGTTTTGGGCCTGTACTGAGCGCTCTTCTGTCTGTGAGATTATGCGTTGGGCTGAATCACTGTGCAATAATACCTTGGGCTCTGGCTCTGGCAGTGCTGATTTGCTAGAAAGGATACTGAGGAAGTACTCTAATTATTCACTTCGTGTCCTTGATCAACCTCAAGATCTGTGATTTATTTTACAGAGAGGCTGTTTCCATCAGCATCCAGGCCTCCCTCCAACAGACTCACCTTGTTCCTCTCTTGCTGGCTCATCAGTTCCTTGGGGCAAGTGTTGAAGCACAAGTGACCATTGCCGTGGCCATCCTCACAGGGGTTTATACTCTGATAATATTTGAGGTAACTACCATGCCTGCTTCCTATGATCTACCAGCGCCTGTGCTCAGGTGGTCAGGACAGTTTGTTATCTGCTTTGATAGACTCAGCTTTATTTGGTCAGGTTTGAAAGGTGTAATTTCTAAGGATTAGACCGTCCCTCATTCTAGAAAAGGCAACTGTCCCCAAGTAGTTGCTGAATCATAAGCACTGACCAAAACAAGATCAGGTGTGAGAGGACCAGAACAGCTTAGTGAGATGTCTCTAAGTTGCCATCTATGTATTTTATGATTGGATTTTTAATGTTGAGTTTTGAGTACTTATATATTTGAGATGCAAATGTACAAAGTTTTGCTGGATATACAGTTTGCAAATATTTTCTTTTAGTGTGACTGATAAAGTTTGTGTGTATTATAGATTATGATTTAGTGTTAAGTCTAAGAACTTACTGCTCAGCTGTAAGTTCCCTAAAATATTTAAAGTTTTAGCTTTGAGCTGGTATCTGTGTGCATCTTAGATGGAAGTTCATTTTCAGATCCATGGATATCCAATTACTCCAGCACCATTTATCAAGAAAGCTTTCTTTCCTCTGCTGAATTGCTTTTGTTCCTGGATAAAATTTTAAAAAAAGGCAGTGGAGGCGAAGGGGGGGGGTGTTTGCAGTGGCTGAAGAGATGGGTCAATGGTTAGAACATTTGTTGCTGTTGCAGAGGACCTGGGTTTAATCCCCAAAATTGACATGGAGGCTCACAACTGTGCATAACTGCCATTCCAAGGGATCTGATCTCCTCTTTTTGCTTCAGTGGGTACCAGGAATGCACATAGTGCACAGACATACGCATGAGTGAAAAACACATATACATAAAATAAATAAATCTAAAAAACATTTAAAAAGCAATTAGGGCCTTTGTGGGGCGTATTTCTCAGTTCCTTATCTTGGCACATCGGTTAAGTTCCTATCCATCCCCCTCCCACTGTCTCAATCACAGCAGGTGTGTCCTGTCTTCACATTGGAGGGAACCTCTCTCACTTGCTACATTTCCCCAAAGTTGTTCAGTGTGGTAGTCATTCTTGTTCCATATACACTTTATATGCTCTTATTGTCTGTGAACGTGGTGTGTCTCTTTGATTTATTTCGATTTTTGTTTAAAAAAATCATTGTACAGACCCCATTTGATTTTTGCTAAATCTTTACATTTCCTCCTCTTTGGAACAGTTGTAAATAGCACTCCATTTTCTTCTGTCCAGATGTTCACTGTAAGCACATGTAGATGACTTTTAGGTTAAGTTTTGTGATCTGTTATTTTCCTGACCTCATTGGAGTTTATTTTTTTTAAATGGGATTCTTGAGATTTTAAAGATAGACCGTCATAGTATGTGTAGTGGGAGCGGTTTTATTTTTTCCTTTCCAATCTGATTCCCTTTAATTCCCTTGCCCCCCTTTACAGTAGTCATAATAAAGTGGTGAGAGTGTGCTCTCGGGTCACACAGGCAGGACTTCCAGCCTCCACCATTAGTAAGACATCAGCTGGTGTCCTGTAGGCGCTGTTTAAGAGACTGGGGAAATCCTTTTCATCTCCAGCTGTACTGAGAAGTCCTTCTTCCATAACTGGTGCTGGGTTTGGTGTGTGCCTGTCTGTGTCAGTCCCTGTGGTCATTTGATTTGTCTGCATTAGCTAACCGGTGCACCAGATTAGATTGATTTATGTTAGGTCATACATAGAGCATACTTATGATATACAAATGTTTTTCTAAGTGACTGTGACTCCAATCGTGTTAGCATGTCTTTAGCTCCACCCTGCAGATTTCAATCTTTGCATTTCAGCTCCATTTAGTTTTCTCTTTCCAAAATTCCACATATATATTTTGTTATTATTTTCTTCTTAATTTTTTTTGGGGGGGTAGAGTATTGATTTATCATTCAGGCTGGCCTCAAATTCTTGGACTCAAGTGATCCTCTGGTCTCAGCCTCTTTGAATAATTGGGCCTATAGATACATGCTGCCATGCCTGGCTTAGGTATGTGCTATTTAATTTGTAAACTTCAGCATTTTCTGTTGTGTTTCAGTTATACAATTAGAGTTTGATTCCTGCATGGTCAGAGAACTTACCATACATCCAGTGTAAGCTTATTAATTTTTTTTATGGTTCAAGGTTTTTTAATCTGATTTGATTTATATTTTGTGGACAGAAATGTAAAATTTCCTATTTTATGGCATTAGTATAACTTGCACATAAAAGTTATACATGCAACAACTTGTGAAATTCAAACTCTGCCCTTGGTTGGTTTGTCCCTAGGTAAAGAAGGAAAAGAAAGCTGTAGAAGTGTTAGAAAAGTTTTAGTTTGTGTTCCTATAACTTCTGTGCTTCCAGAATTCTGTAGAGTTCCTTCACGGGTGAGGGTTCCCGTGGGCATCGGGAGCATCTCCGGAAGTGATGTCAGCATTGTAGTTTTCCTGGGTTGCTCAAAGTCTTAATGCATGGAGACTCAACAGATTCCCTGAGTCTGAGTCAAAGTTATTTCCCCAGAACTAGAGGCTCTGCAGACCGGTACCCTCAGCCTATGTTGCTGCTGTCTGATCCCACAGACCTGAGGAAGCAAGTCCTGGGGTGAACCACTAATCCACCCACCCACTCACCCACTCTGCCTATACACTGCTGCCACTGCTTCCTGGGCCACGGTCATTGCTGTCTGTAGCTGTGGTCCCTTTCCTGGTCTTGCCTTACCTGTTCTGCATGAAAGCTCCCTGCCTGTTCGTCAGGGTTGAGGTCAGTGCCTTGAGGAGAACCTGGCATGGAGCTAGCTCAATAAATAAGCAAATATCCCAAGAGTGCCTGCAGATGTTTGAGGCAGGTGTTGAGGTCTGAGCCTAGTCAGCCTGACCCCTGAGCACTACTCACACCATTTTTTTTTTTTTTTTTTGCTCCTGACCCACATGTAATTGAGCAGGAAACAAAGGCTCAGTTGGGATTCCTATATGTCTTTAATAGCTGGATAGGACAGAGCCACTTCAGGACATTCCTTGGATTTTTTATACCTCTGATCCTATAGCAGATGTAGAACTTATTGGCACTTCCTTGGTGTTATATTTCTCATCCTTGTAAAGTTGTCCTCGAGGAAAGCATACAAGAACAAAGTTGGAGCAATCCTTCTAACTCTCATACTTTGATCTATAACTGGGCCTTGGCCTTAGAGAATTTCCCAGCATAGCATACTAAAAATTCTACCCCAGCTAAGGTCTGCAGACTGAATAAAATCATATTTAAAAAGTCTTAGATGGTCTTAATGAAAAAGAGTTCACAACATAAAGGAGATAATGTGTTTCCCAGACATCCACCTTGGCTTCCTTTCTGCTGGAAACACAAAGGTTCTTCCCTTTACCCCCTTATCAAACAGAGGCAGAATCGTGCAGCCTCTGTGTGAGGCCAGGCTTCACTGCTCAGCTCTTTTTGTATTTGGCTTATGCATTTATGCAGCATTTGGCTTAAAAGCTGGCTATGATCTTCTGTACAGGCAGTGCCCTGTGTCTTCCTAACCTTTTTCTGCCTGTGCTGTAACCAATCTCCAGGCACAGCCTGGCCTGCACATCTGTACTTCAGCCTAGCTTGTTAGGTCAGTCCACCTGACCTCCTCACCAGCACCCTCCATAATCTTCAGACTTGATCTGAGTCCCACATCCTGGCCTAGTCTTGGAGCCCTGTCTATGCTATTTTCAACCTGAGGCTTGAGCCAGGACTGAAATCCTATACACCATCCCAATCCATGTGTCCTCTTGACCTTAACCTGGCCCACCATGCCCAACCTCCAGGCCTGTACCATTCCAAAAATCCTGTGCACTAACCCAGCTTGGTGAGTCCACTTGACTCTTCTCTGCCTTCTCCTTCCTCAATCCCCATACCTTCCCTAGGCCCACAACCAGGGCCCTGGCTCAGACTGGTGCACCCTACCTATGCCCTACCCAGCCTTCAGGTTTGGACTAGGTGGCACATCCTTAGTGCCAGCCTTTTGTGTCCACATCAGACTTACAACCAAGGAAAGAAGTCCAAATGTTCAGGTCTCATTGCAAAACAAACAAACAAACAAACACCCAACCAAACAAAAAACCAAACCAAACCAAACCAAAACAAAACCACAAAACCACAAAACAAAACAAAAAACCAACCAACCAAAAACATAAACAGCATGAAAGGTTAAGATAGTAAGCATGTCCCCTGCAAAATCTACAAGTCTTGTAGAAATGTTCTCCTGTGAGAATTACCTCAATGAACCCCCAAGACCAGAAAATGAAGGAACAATCATAAACATAATCAGAGAATTAAAAAGTTTAAGGATGCACAAAGAAATAGCTCAACAAACTTAAAGAGAATAAATGCCTGAGTGACATCCAAGAAACACAAATATAGATAAAAGGAAACGACAAAAACAATCCAGGATTTGAAAACTGAATTCACTAAGGATATAGAAATACTGAAGAAACTCAAGACGAAATGAAGATGGGATCAAAAAACTCAACAACCCAATTAGAAAACCCAGGGGGAAGGGATCAAGTAGAAGACAGAATATCTGGACTCAAAAACAAAGTGGAGGAATTAGACCACTCAAGCAAAGAATATGAAGAAAATCAAAAGAGACCCAGGAAAGGGATATTCAGGAACTGGGAGACACTGTGAAGAGACCAAATCTTCAAATTATGGATGTGAATGAAGGAGAAGAATCCCAGGTCAATAATGATAGAAGAAAACGTCCCCAAACTTAGGAAAGCAATGCACATACAGATACAAGAAGCACACAGAACACCAGACAAGGTCAAATGAAACTCTCCATGGCACATCATAGTTAAAACCCTGACTATACAGAATAAAGCAAGAGCACTGAAAGCTGCATTTGAAGAAACCCCAGTCCCACACAATGCAAACCCATCAGAACATTTTTTTTTCTCAGTGGAAACCTTAAAGCCAGAAGAGCCAGCAGCAATGCACTACAAATTCTAAAAGACCAGGGATGCCAACCTAGACTACTGTCTGTAACCAGCAAAACTATTTGCCATAGTTGAAGGAGAAATAAAAACCTTCCATGACACAAACAGGCTAAAGGAGTTCATATCCGCCAAACCAGTGCTACACAGAATACCGAGGGGGAAAAAGGTCATCCACTATGATCAAGTTGGTTTTAACCTGGAGATACGTGTATGATTCAACCTACCTAAGCCAACAAATGTAATCAATCATACAATCATCTCAATAGAACAGAAAAGACCTTTGACAAAATCCAACATGGCTTCATGATAACGGTCCTAGACACAGGAGGACTAGAAGGAATATACTCTGATATAAGCTGTATATCACAAGCACCTACCCAACAGTATCCTAAATCGAGAAAATTGTGAAGCAACATCGTTAAATTAAGGAATGAGACAAGACTATGCACCACCTCCACTTCTTTTCCATACAGTACTTGAAATGTCATCTGGAATAATAAGACAGGAAGAGAAGGAGATTAAAGGAATACAAACAATAAAGAAGTTAAGTTATTCCTAACTTTATATAGTATGATACTGTACAGAAGGGATTCCAAAAATGACACCAGAAAACTTGAAAAATGATAAACAATTTCATCAAAGTTGGATACAAAATCAATAGCCTTTCTATACACTACACCAGACATGCTGAGACGCAATCACGGACACACTGAAATTCACAGTAGCTCCAAAGACAATAGAATACCTATGAATAAACCTAACTAATTAGAGGGAAGACTTCTACAATAATAATTTTAAATCTCTGAAAGATAGAGCTTGAGGAAATGACAGAATTTGGAAAGACCTTTTATATACATTGATTGGTAAAATTAATATTATGAAAAATAGCCATTCCACCAAAAGCAATTTATGGATTCAGTGCAATCTCAATAAAAAATCCCCATGACATTATTCACAGAAATAGAAAAAAGATCTTAAAATTCACGTGGAACAGCAAAAGGCCACAGATAGCCAAAGCAATCCTGAGCAAAAAGAATCAATGTTGGAGGGATTTCTATTCTAGATTTCAAGATATAAAAGCAGTATAGTACTGGCATGGAAACAGACATGTAGACCAATGGAACAACACAGAATATCAAAACATGAGCACACAAAGCTATAGTCATCTAATATTTAACAAGGGTGCCAAAAACATACACAAGAAACACGGCATCTTCAGTAAACAGTGCTGGAAAACTGGAAGTCCACACCCTGGACAAAAATCAACTCCAAATGGGTCAAAGACCTTAGTGTGAACCCTCAAATGTCAAAAGTGCTCTAAGAAAACATAGGCAGTGTCCTACGAGTTGTGGGTGTAGAAAAGGACTTTCTGACTGGGACTCAATTTTCCTGGAGATTAAGGCCAACGATGGACAAGCAGGACCTCATGAAAAAAAAAAAAGGTTTTGTACAAGAAAGGAAACCATTACTCAGGTGAAGAGGAAGCCCAGAGAAAGTCTTTGCCAGATATCTATTTGATAGAGTATTAATATCTAGAATATATAAAGAACAAAACAACAACAATGGGAAAAAAAACGAACAAAACAGAATCAACAAAACAACCCAATTAAAAATGGGCTGTATCTTTGAACAGAGAGTTCCCAAAAGGAGGAACAAAAATGGCCAAGAAATAGCTCAAAAAGAGTTCATCATCTTTAGCAATTAGGGAAATGAAAATGAAAACTCCCTAGTCACAATGGCTAACATCAAGAAAAGCAACTGACCAAACAAACAAACAGACAAACTACCGACAAGTGTCAGTGAGGATGTGAAGAAACGGGAGCCCTCATTCACTACCCATTGGATTGCAAACTGCTGTAGCTACTGTGGAAGTCATCATAGAAAATTCTCAAAAAGCTAAAAATAAATCCATTATTTGACTCAGTTATACCACTCCATGACATATTCCCAAAGGACTCACATCCTACTCCACAGATATTTGCTCAGCTACATTCATTGCCACCCTATTAACGGTAGCCAGAAGCTGGGAGGTGGTGGTGCACACCTTTAATCCCAGCAGTTGGGAGGCAGAGGCAGGTGGATCTCTGTGAGTTTGAGGCCAGCCTGGTCTACAGAGTGAGTTCCAGGACAGCCAGTACTACTCAGAAAAACCCTGTCTCAGAGGGAAGACAGGAAATTGAGCATCTTAAATGTTCTTCAACTGATGAATGGGTGATGAAAATGCTGTGCATATAAACAATGGAATACTATTCAGTTAAAAAAAGTGAAATCATAAAACTTGCTGGTGAATGGATGTAACTAGAAAATATTGAGTGAGATGATCCAGACTCAGAGATTCAAGTGTGACATGTTCTTTAATTCGTGGTTCCTAGCTCTAGATCTTTAGATGTGAGCATATAACCACATAACCACAGAAACCAGGGAAGTTAAATAGGACCTGGGGTGAGGTCTAGAGAGAGGAAAATCAGGAATCAAATAAATGAAGAGGGAAATGGGAAAAATGGGGGAGAGGCTTTAACTTGAGAGGGATAAATAACTCTGTGTTGTTTGAAAAATCTACAAGGAATCTTACTAGTTTATATTTACCCAAAATTACAATATCTATATAATACATTCATATATGTTAAATGAAGTTAGGCTACTTGAGGTGATAATGCTTTTCCCAAGAATCATAGACTATTTTATGAAATTCCCAGTATCAGGCGTGAGAAACCTCCTTTGGTCAGGGGAAACAATATAGGTTATTCATTTGCTCTTGTTTGAATCCTCAAAGTTGAAGTTCAGAACTCAGAGGAATCAAGCTGGCTCTGACCCAAAAGCCTCTTCCCTGAGAACTAGCTTTCCTAGTTCTGGAAGGTGCTATGCAAGCTGCCAGGGAGTAAAGTAATCAATGGTCCTACCCAGTTGTAATGCCTGTGAACCACAGCAGTAACCAACATGCAATATAGCCTTAAAGGTGTAATAGTGGCACTTACAGTCTTGGCAGTAACCAGCATCTGTCTCATTGGACTCATGGCCCGATTAATAGGAGGGAAATCATGCCTTATATTTTAAATGTAGCCAACTACAAAAGGAAACAAGCATCTTTGGAGAGGGAGGGAGGAGGCTGCATTTCAAAATGTAATGTGCACAGCACAATGCTGGTCCGAGCAGTAGCTCCAAGGCAGGTTGTCTAAGTTTTCTTTTGTGATGGTTTGCAGAGCTGAAACTCAAATACCACCTGTGGCCAATTACTGTTCCCCTAACCCCCAGTGCATTTGTTTGTCTTCAAGCTTCTTCTTTTGTTGTTTTGGTTTTTCGAGACAAGGTTTCTCTGTGTAGCTTTGCGCCTTTCCTGGAACTCACTTTGTAGTCCAGGCTGGCCTCAAACTTACAGAGATCCATCTGGCTCTGCCTCCCGAGTGCTGGGATTAAAGGCATGCGCCACCACTGCCCGGCTGTCTTCAAGCTTCTTTTTACTATTGTTTTACCCAATAAGTTTTCTCTTTTACCTATTTCCAAAGATCTTTCCTTTTATTTTTTGAAAAAGATTTTAGAATTTCAGGAAAACTGATGAATTGGCTTACTTACACAGGTATTGTTAGTGAAGTCAGCTTTCCTGTCCAGAGGGTTTTAGTCTACCTGAGGGTTTTAGGTCATCAACTCTTCAGTCTTAATGGTGCTAGAACCTCCTTGAAGTCACATCACTTGTGCAAAGTCCTTGGGCCAGTAATGGCAGAGTGGGTGCTCCATCTTTAATGGCTGCCTTTGGAGTCTATGCTTCCCCCCAGGTATAGAGCTTCTCAAAGGACACAAAACATATAACAGAACCTGATGTCTAGCCAGAGCCTCAAGCATGGGTCAGACTAATAAACTTGTATGGATAGACTAACAAACACCCATCCTTAAGATGGTTACATGATAGCCCTGTGACCATACGAGATATGTACAAAGTGACCTGAATGGCCTCAGCCATTCCTTCAAGACATGAGTAGGGAGCAGTGGTTTAGAAGGGGGATAAGAGGACTAGACTCACCAGTGATGGCCTTGTACTTAGAAAACCGGCCTGAGTGTGAGACTAGTGGGCAAGAACATAGATATGTATGAGGCTTTATTATGTGTGTCTGTGAGAATGTGGGTTGGTGTGAATATGTGAGGGTTGGTGTGAGTGTGTGTGTGTGTGTGTGTGTGTGTGTGTGT